>PVHP010045797.1:0-13639 GCA_004024765.1 Zapus hudsonius | reverse complement strand
CACTATTGCACAGATGGGCAATTCTTGACTTGCTTGTCTGTGCCATATAGCAGTGTGTTCTGCACTCTCAAGCCATCGGTTGGTGTAACTTGAAGATGCCTCCTGCTCTCTCAGTTTATCATTGGTCTGGCTCCCATGGCAGCTCATGCAACACCATCGGGCATTACCCAGGCTGCCCATCTGGGAGCTGATTTCATTTTTGAATTCATCAGGGTCTCTCAGTGTTGTGTGATATCAGTCTGTGGAATCTTCAGCAATAGAGTTATATCTTTTGCCTGAGGTGGGTATTCAAGGGCTGTGACAAATGTTTGTCTTATTTTAGGGACCATGTGGGTCACTCTGATCAACAGCTCATTGTGGGAGGTAACTACTTACCTATGGTACAAAGGATGCTGACCTTTGGTTCCCCAACTCCATGTATTCTTTTGAAGTTCAAAATTACAACAAGATGACTTCAGGTAGGCCAAAAACTGTGTGTGTTAGCTGAAGATTAGAAACATTTGTGTCTTTGTTTTTCTTTGCTTGTTCTTTCTTTTAAAAATAATTCTTTGCAGCCTGGCGTGGTGGCACATGTCTTTAATCCCAGCACTCGGGAGGCAGAGGTAGGAGGATCGCTGTGAGTTCAAGGCCATCCTGAGACTACATAATGAATTCCAGGTCAGCCTGGGCTAGAGTGAGACCCTACCTCGAAAAACCAAAAAAAAATAATAATAATAATAATAATTCTTTGCATTATAACATTTTTCTGGAATCATCTTTATCTGAAGTTGGTAAACCTCCCTGCCCATTACAATCTTAAGGAAAAAATGTCTGATATTTAATTTATGACCCTAAGAGATAGAAAAGTATCCTGAAAGCCCATGTTTATTTTTTTTCTGGTGTGCAGCTAAATTTGGGAACAAGAATCCAGCTTTCAAACTGAACCTGCTTCTCAGGGCACAACACCAAACATCCTGTTTGGGAAGAAAAAGTCAAACTGTGAAGTGGTCTGAGATAGGTTCCCAAGGGCTCTGCGTTTTTTGCTCTGCATTTTGAAATCTTGAAAAGAATTTTGAGAATTGAACACTAAAGATTTCTTGGATCCTGAGGTTTCCTTTTATCTTTGCTATAGAGCATCCTTCCTAATCGTGTGAGTTGGGAGCCCAGTGGGAGGAAGTCCTCATGGAGGAGTTAGTTTTGAGTTTTCTTCTTATCTTGCTCTGGGCTCACAGTGTTCAGTGAATATACACGGTTTCTTGGGGCAAGCACAGTGGCACTTCATATATATGTGCATCAGAGACCACAAGCTCAGATGCCAGAGTGAAAACTTAAATATATGAATTCCTGTGCAATATTGTCAATCTGGAACATTCTTCCCAAGTGATTATATATATATATATATATATATATATATATATATACATATATATATATGTATGTGTGTGTGTGTGTGTGTGTGGTATAAGGAAAGAGAGAGAGGAGAGAGAATAAACAGGTGTGCCAGGGCCTCTAGCTGCTATAAACAAAGTCTGATGCATACATCACTTTGTACATCTGCCTTTATCTGGGTACTGGGGAATCAAACCTAGGTCATTATGCTCTTCAGGCAAATACCTTAACCACTGAGCTCCTACCTCAAAAAAAAAAACCCCTAATAAATAAAATGCCTACTTACAATTACAGTATGGCACGGAATAAAGACATTTTGGTCCATGACTACAATATGATGATGGTCCCACTATATTATAGCCAATTATAAAAATTTAAATCCTATTACCTGGTGATATTATGGTAAGATTAATTATTAACATATTTCTGGTGATGCTGGTGAAAGCAAGTACACTGCCAGATGACAATTATATATAATAATTGTTAATGATATTTGTGAACACATGCTACTGGCTTATATATTTTCTATAATCAGATTCTTAAACTCATTAAAGTATAATTTCAGTCTATCACTTGGTGTGGTACACTTGTGAGGCTGAGGCAAAGATTGGAAATGTGTACCCAGTCTTGGCTGTGTATGAGAATCTCCCTGTCTTAGAATATCAAAAAACAAAACAATTGCCTCTGGCAGAGGATGCCATGTAGTACCAGCTGTAGCTCCACGCATGCGTATCTGGTCTCTTCTTAATCTGAAGAGGTGATGTGAAATTACTGACCTGTACCACATACACTGTGATGTTAGCACAATTACAAACTCAACCCAGAAGGCATCTCTCAGACTATGTGCTTGTTTTCTCCTCTAGCTCCCTCCCTTGAGCCCACTAAGACCTCCTAACACCACTATTCTGTCTGTCTCTCTACTTTACAGATCCTCTGCTCCTCCCCTGAGGCTTTCCCTGCTCTTCCCCATTCCTTGACCTGTTCTAACTACCTGGCCTCTACTTGTGACTCTTACCCCAATTTGCATACAAAGATAAAGATTTGAAGTTAAGATCTGCATCCTAAGAGATAGGATGTGGCATTTGTGTTTGTGATCTTGGGTTAGGGATTACTTAAAACTATAATTTAAAGAGAGTTTGGACAGAAGTACCCTGAAGGGGGAGGTAAAACTGCTTCTAGGAGATATAAATCATTCAATAACAACTCCACATGGGTGGGAAAATAACATAAAAGTTGTTACTCGGGGATACCCATGAGACCTCTAATAATATAGACCATTAGTAATGCCCTCCAGATTTCCCTCCAGAGCTAGATGGCAAGACCCTATTGCTGATGTCACTACATACTCTCATTGCAGAACGCTGAGAAATCAAGCTGACATTGAGCCGGAAACCTACTCCCTGTGCCTCCCTGCCATTGTGTTGGGAAGTGCTGTTCTGGCTGCTCAGGGAGAAAAGTCAATGAAAGTCTTAAACAGCAGTGGGCAATGCAACTATACAACCAGAGTGCAAGGCAAGAAATGCCCACCAGTGGGATAGTTGTCTGACTGGCATAGGGGTGACCAACTGTTCTTTCATTGGTTCTGAGTCCTGCTCCCTGAAGGGAATTACTCCCTGGTACTAAAAACTTAGTCAAAAACCTATGTCTGAAAAGTTCATAGGCCCTAGAGCGGAAGACAATACTGTTGTTTGGGTCATTGTATATGCTGTACCCTCAAACTGACCATGCTCATTTTTATGCCCATAGATTAGAGCTGCTTTCACTTTCGGTCAGAAAAATCTTCCTTTTTCTGATGTCAATGAGTACTGGGAAGAACAAACAGTATCTAAGTGATAAGAAGAAATGACAGTTGAGTGCTCAGCACTAGACGAAATATCTCTGTCACACCCACCAAGGCTCAGGGAACTTTATGGAAGAGGGGGCAGAAATAAGAAAGTGCCAAAAGATCAGTAGGGCTTTCGGATGTTGTCTCCTGAACACCAATGATCATGCCATTCATGACCTCAAGATGGCTGTCCTTTCCTGCACAGTAATTGGGCCCAAGAAGCATCTTTATGGATGAGGGATGGAGAAAAAAAAAACCACACCAAAATAGAAGAGAAACTAGCTGGAAAAAAAGTTCAGTGTAAGGAGGGAGGAGGAGAGGAGACAAATGAAAGTCATGTGGGGGTTGATAGGATCATGGCTCCTCTAAAAAGTATAGGGAAACCACCTTGTCTTCTCCTTGCCTCCGGTGGTTGATGGCAGTCTTGGAGTTAGTTGATATGCAGCTTTCCACCTCTAGTCTTTGGCCTCAAATGGGGCTCTGCCTGGGTGTCTCTGTCTCCTCACATTGTATCTCCTTAGAAGGAAGGCATTCCTATTGGAGTAGGGGTGCACCTTCCTTTAGGATGACCCTTAACTAAGTACATCCTCAATTTTCAAATAAAGCCATCCATATTCTGCAGCACTGGAGGTTTAGGGTTAGTGGTAGTTAGTCCTGATTGCCAAACATGACAAGATTCAGAAGCACCATAGAAACAACTCTCTTAGCATCTCTGTGAGGGATTAGGTGACTTGAAGTGGTAAGACCCCCCCCCTAAAGATGGGAAGTGGCACTCCATGGGCTGGCATCATGGACTGTATTAAAAGGGGAGATCTGGCTGAGCATCAGCATGTCTCTCTGCTTCCTGGCAGTGAATGTCATGTGACCAGCTTCTCCCTGCTCCTGCTGATTCTTCTGCCATGATGGATGGCAATCTCTAATGCTAAACTAAAGTGGTTGTTTTCTTCAACTTACTTTTGTTCAGGTACCAGGGTTCAACATGACTTTTTTTAATTGTCCATAATGAGTTACATTGTTTAGTGGGCCAACAATGAGTTGTTATCCACAATGTACACAATTCATGCCCTATCACCCAGACTGGGCCTGGGTGAGGGAAGAAACCTCACAGGCTTGGGGATTTATTAACATAACTCCCAAATGGCTCTGCTCATATCTCTCTGGCAATATACTCAGGTCTTTAGCACCTTTGGGGCTTTCTCCTCTCTGCTGTGTGTAGTTCCAACCGGGAAATTGTCTTCCCTATTAGGATCTTCAGTAAAGTGCTCAGAGAACTTTGAATGATTTTTTCTCTGAGTAATACATATATTTCTTTTCTGTTCACTGACTGAATATCTTTTCCCCAGGTGGCCAGACTTTCATTACTTGAAAAAATTCTCTCAAGCTCCAAATCCAAAAGCTCCACAAGTTAACTATATTTCTCTCTTTCCCTCACAGGAACATAGAAAACGCATTAGGGAAGAAAGCTGAAATGTCACAATGGCTGACAGTTTTCCACCCTGATTGACATTAATGCCAGTGGATTCAGGAAGTGGTGTCAGTTAGATTGGGTGCTGAGAGCCAGACATCAGGGTTCCTTTCATCTCATAGTGTTGCTGAACTGTATTCCCTGTCTTGTATGTGGCTGACTGAACCTACAGGTTCCATGTGCCTCCTCATTCATCTCAAAGGAACAGAAACTGTAAAGGAAGGGAATGGCACCACGGGTTGGGGTCCCTGGTCCACACCCTAAGTAGTTCTGGAAATAACATAAGTGGCTAAGAAAGAGAACTTGGAAGAGAAGATATGGAGAACCATGGTATTTAACTTTGATAGCATTATAACCATTTTTAAATGTGTTCTGTACCTACCTTCTGTTCTGCAACCTCTTGTCCTTCCTGTCCACTGGCTCTTATGGTACCTATGCCTCCTTGTGTTTACATGGTTATAAATCTTCTCCCTCCAAGGAAAAGCTTCTTTCCCAGTTCAGGTGATAGGTTGTCCACCTTGCCTGACAGAGTGTTTTTTCTTTAACTTTCCTTGTCTACGTAAAAGTATTCTCTTTCTGACTACCAAACTCAGAAAGACATGAAAGAATAATTCTGGATTGTAGTGAAAAGCAGAAGTTTCCAACTTCTTCCACACATATGAAATCATGTGTGCGCCTGCACAGAAGGGACCTTATACATTGATTCATTCATTTTGGTGCACATTACAGCATTGACGACAGTCTCTGGTTAATTAGGGATCCCCAAATTCAAGACAAGTCCTAGGTCTACAATTCCCAAGGCTCAGGGTTTGTCGTAGTCAGCCCACATTGTTGGGATGAATCTTCAAACCAGGCACAATTTGGGGGAGGAAAGTGTTTATTGAAACTACAGATTAAGGGGAAGTTCCGTAGCTCTTTCACAGGTCGGAGCAGAAAGAAAATTCCATCACCTACACCACACACACAATAGCAAACAGGCAGGAGGGCCAAGGACAGAATTTCTTCCCCTTTATATAGCTTGGGGTGGGGTCTTGCAACCCCATCCAAGACTTAATGGCTTCCTGAGTCTCTGGAATTTCCTTCCTGCACTGCCCACACAGGAAAGGATGTTTACTTCCAGCTTCTTTGAGCTTCTTTACATCCTGCCCTTTGCTGAGAGGCTGCCTTCCTGTAAACATCCTCAGAGACCCACCCAACATAACTAAAAAGATCCAGGTTTACAACAAAACCTAACCATCACAGGGTCTATTGGGAAAGAGGGGAGGAAAGATTGTATGAACCAAAGGAAGGGTAGGACTACTTACAAGGCAAACTTCCAGGCACAAAATGGCCTTGATGTCCATGACTTCACCAGCTTCTTCCACCATTGATGGTGTTCATGATGGCAGGGTAAAGCATGCTATAAGCTATACATCTTCTCCTTGCTATAGGTGGAAAACTGCCACAGGAGAATGATCTGATCTCTGCTAATGGACACTGTATATAATACCCCTAACCCCAACCCCCAAAACACACTGCCTCCACCATGGCTCCTTCTTCCAATTTGTCACCAGCTGAGGACCAAGCTTTCAGAAAATGTGAGTTTATGGAGGACAACTAATTCGAACCACCACATTTTTCCTTTGGCCCCACTAGACTCACAACCATCTCAAGATATAAAATTGCATTCATTCAAATTAAAAAAGTCCCTATAATTTTCATCAGTCCCAACACTGCTCAAATATCCTGATATTCTAAGGTCTCTTAATTTAGACTATAAAGCCAAAACCAAAAAAACAACAACAAAAGCATAATGGCACAGAGGAAACATTCACACTGCAAAATATGACATTGCAATAAAAGATTGAAACAATCCAAGGTCTAAAACAAGCAGGGTAAATAATCAAGTCTGATAACTATGACCAGTGAAGAAGTCTCTGGGACTCCACTTCTTCCCTCCAGCTGGGTTGCCTACTGCCAGAAAAAAAAAAAACACCATCCCCAGACAACATTTCTCCTTGCTAGCCATTTATGCCTCCTATAGCCCTGGAATCTCCAAATTCCTAGGGTATGTACTGCAAACCATGCTTCATCCTCATGGCTCAATCTAGCCTCCACAAGGAACTCCAACAACACTGCCTTATACCACCCAACCATCCGAAAAATACAGCATTGAAAGTCTAGTGGTCCTCTCTTCCTTGTATTTGCACTTCCTTTGAACTATGTAGGCGACTGAATTTGTTAATCCCGAGGAGAATGAAGCTAACTTTGATGGCAGGAGAACTCCTTCATCATTCTTCCTACAGTCCCAAAACTGAACAGCTATCCTAGTCTCATTTAATGTAATCTCTCAAACAATTGCAGTTGAATTTCTCTGCCATATCCTTATTCACTATCTTCTACCAATACTTGAAAATTTAGCCTTGTTTAAGTTTTTAGAACATAGAAAGAACACAGCCAGACTCTCACATAGACTATCTCTAGCCCAGCCTCGGCAAAGTTCTTTCTTCCTTTCCTAAGCCAAGTTTCACAGTACACAATTCTTACTGCACTTAAGGCTTTCAACTCTAACAGAATGGTTCATCAAAATCTACTTAATCCATCAGCACAGCTAATCAGTCAACCCAGGATAAGTCAGCGTGACAGACACCAATGATTTCCAACACAACCTAAAGCAGAAGTATAGAGACTCACCAATAAATAAAGAAATAAATAAATAATAATAAATAATAAATAATACAATAAATAATAATACAATAATACAATAAATAATACAATAAAACAATAAATAAATAAAGATCTCACCAATAAAGCAAGTCTTAAATCTCACCCACCATGACTTGGGGAACTAAGTGGAAGAGGAGGTGGAAAGAGTGTAAGAGCCATGGAGGGGAGAATATCCAGAGACATTACCACCCTCAGGAACAACACACAAGTGGGGGTCCTGGCTGTTGGTGGTGCTATCCATAACCTCCTACCCCATGGATAGGGTATAGGATACCCTGTATGTCCACCGAGGAGGATACCCAGTGGATTAGATACAGGGAGGAGGGAATTGGGGATACCAATGTAATATTTACTAATACAATGTCTCTAATTTTGGACAATAACAATATTGATTTTAAAAAGATCTACTTAGTCCAAAGTTTCAAATACTTCCACGGCCTCCTATAAATCCATTTCAAAAGACCAAAGCCACAGTCAAGTAACTAGCAATGATGACCCCACTCCTCTGTTACCAACTTTCTGTTGGAGTTACCTTCATGTTACTGGGACAAATCACAGCCAAATCACACAACAGCAGTTGATGGGAGGAAAGGTTTTACTTTGGCTCAGAGTCTCAAGGGTAATCTTCATGATGGCAGAGGAAAGATGGTAAGCCAGAGGCCGGACAGCACATCCTTGTTATAGCATGTGGAAAACAGCAGCAGGAGAGTAGGCCAAGCTCTGGCAAGAGATAGCTGGCTATAACACTTCTATATTTGCTGCATCCACATACCTCCTCCAGCAAGTCTCCACCTTTAAATTGCCACCAGCTGAGAGCTGCATGATTTTTTAAAAATTAATTAACTTATTTATTTGCAAGAAGAGAGAGAGAGATTGATTGAGAGAAGAAGAATGGACACACCTCTGCAAACAAACTCCAGATACATGAACGACTTTGTGCATCTGGCTTTACATGGGTACTGGGGAATCAAATTCAGGTCTTTAGGCTTTGTTGGTAAATGGTTTATCTGCTGAGCCATCTCTCCAGCCTGGCCACATGATTTTATAGTGAATATCTGATTCAAATGATGGCAAAGAGATGATTTGTTATTTCATGAACTCGCTCTTTGATTAAACTTTTTTTTTAATTTTTATTGTCCATAATGAGTTACAACATTTATTTAGTGGGCAAACAATGAGTTGTTTGGGGGCGGAAAGATTGTGAGAGCCGTGGTGGGGGAGACTATCCAGAGGTACGGACAGGAGAAACTGGCTGATTACTAGTCTATCCATGGTCCCCTGTCACAAGGACTGATCCAGACGACCCATGGAGGAGGTTATCCAGTTGAGGAGGGAGGGGAGGGCAGTGGGGAATTGGGGATAACAACTCATTGTTTGATTAAACTTTTTATTAAATTATATTTTTTTATTTTTGACATTTTATACACATATAGACTGTGTTTGAGCTAATTGTTCCCAATTGTCTTCTCTTATCCACCTACCCTCCCATTAACACATTTCTTCCCATAAATTTATATTTTACTTTCCTACAAAATTTTAACCCATCCTATTAAATTAGAGGTGCTGGCATAATCATGGCTGGAAGGATATTTACAGTTGGATGGGCAACTATGCAGTTGCCCTGATGAACCTGTCTCCCCATTCCCAGCAACCATTGGTTGCTAATTAGCTTCTCTGGCAGGTGTGGAGTCTATTCTTCCCCTATTGATGATGAAGTACTGACAGGCTCAGTCTTGTGCAGAAACCCAAAGCCTCTGTGAGTTCATGAGTGTGACCATCATGTTATAACCAGATGACAGAGTTTTACAGCTCCCCTCATCATCATTTTGCTCTTACCTTCTTTCTGCCACATCTTCTATGACACTCCTTAAACTTTCAAAGGGGATGTTCAGATATCTTGTTTGATGTTGAACAAAGTCTAGTCACTATTCTCAGCAGCTTAACCAGCTATACATCTCTACATTAAAGAATACCCATTGTAGTAAGAAACATCCGTGATCTAGGCATCAAGCAGTACTAATTTATAGAAACAAATACAGATACTTAGAAGGCAGTACGACATGCTTCCCATTTAGCATAACCATAGTAGTAGGCTCCCAGGGAACATGTGCCTCACCTTAGGCTAATGGCCAGCTTTACGTTACCAGGCATGAATGCTGTCCTGGGAAATGGGCCTCAAATCCAATCAGAAATTTGGTTACTTCTATAACTTTAATACCACTACTGTACCAGTGGGCAGAGCTTACTTGGCAGGAAGGTTGTAGAATGCAGTATTCACAGTTGCATAGTACTATTGAGGTCTTTCTTATTTTTTAATATTTGTTTTCATATATATTTTGTGTGTTTATATGTTCATTTGTTAGTGTTGGTGTACACATGCCACAGTGCATGTGTGGTGAACAGAAGACAACTTTCAAGGCCATCCCCATCTTCCTCCTTGTTTAATACAAGATTTCTCCTTTTCTTGTAGCTCCATTGGTAAGCATCTTGGTGAGCATTTCCTGTCTCTGCCTCCTCTCTCACCATAGGCACAGTGGGATTCCAGAAACCCTCCATAGCGTCTGGCTTTTATATGGAATCTAGGGGTTCAGTTTCAGGAGCTCAGGTTTGTGAGGTGTGCACTTTATCCTCTGTGCAGTTCCTCTAGTTCTATACATAATAGTTCTTAAACTATTACATGGGTCTTTGTTAGAGCTTTGAGATAAAATTCTACAATTACCGATATAAATTTAGATACAAAAGTGAATATATATTTAGAATGAGAAAAGCAATCATGAATTACAAATTAGATAAACAAAATTAAAAGCTAAAAAATGTCATCAATATCCTGAAATGTCCCAAAACTCTGAATGGCATGTGATTGCCTGACACTGCTCTAGGCTATGTCTTTTTCACATATAACTTTTGAAGCATGTTTTGATCAATTTTGTTTAACAATAGTTTATATCATTTTATCATGAGGATAGGAAAAAGAATCATATCTTCCTTATAGCATTGTGTGTCATTATAAAAAATGATAGTTTAGAAAAATGTTTGTAGTTTCATAATTCATCCTGGCTAAAATTAAGTGTCATCACTTTCTTCCTCATCTGGAGCATCTCTCCCTGTGGTCACATCAGTAAATCTTTCTGGGAATTGTCCTGCAAACTGTGCCCCACAGCTAAGAAAGCTGGATTCTAATCTGGTCTACCTAGATACCCAGGATCAAGCTATTATGACCAAGTCCACTACAGTGTGTCATAAAAACATAAATTTGGTAGCACTTATTCTTCTATAGGATCATGTTTTTGAAACCCCACAAAAGAGTCAGAAAGTGTAGTATCTATTTATTTGTGGTCAGGGGGTTAGAGGACAGCTCAGATAATAGGTTTCCAAAAGCAATTAGATAGGAAGACTCAGTTCTAGGGCTCTGTAACACAGGAGGGTAGCTATACGCTACAGCAATTTGTGATTTATTTCCAAATAGCCAGGAGAACCCAAAGTTTACCAATACATACTTGAGACTATGTGAATGCTAGTTACCTTGATTTGATTATTGAGGTATGTACTGAAGTGAAAATGGGGATTTGGGGGTTCCTTGCCAATATAACAATATGACAGAGCACCAACAAATTTAGGGTACCCTGGATTCTTGTGTTATTTACTTAAAATTAAACCCATAGAACAGGGAGTAAGGTTCAGAGAGACTTTATTAGATTAAGAAAAGGAGAGAAGAGAAAAAAAAACTCTTGCCTGAGACCTATCTAGCTATGATATGGTCAAACGTTGCGTGTATTTTTAGGAAGCTAAAAGCGCTTAGAAATTAAATTTCAACTGTTATGGAGACAGTTTGAGATCAAGTTCTATGAGGGCTTTCTGGTGGGCTGAAGACTACTGACCTCTTGTGTCATCATTATCCTAAGGAAAACAAGACCAGCCTAGTTTTTAAAGATTTATTTATTATTTATTTACTTATTTATTTGAGAGAGGGGATAACTTTGGTGCACCTTGGCTCCTGACCCTGAAAATGAATTCCAGATATATGTGCCACTTTGTGCATTTGGCTTTATGTGGATACTGAGGTATCAAACCTGGGACATCAGGCTTTGTAACATGCCCCCAGACCCTGCCTACATTTATAGCCTTTTCTTATAAGACAATAGATTACCCACTCATGAGGACTCTGTACGCATGACCTATTAACTTTCCAAAGGAATACCATAGGCAGTGGTAGAAGGATTTCAATTTATGAATTTGGAGGGATACAAACATTCAGTCCTTTGCATTCTCACAATCAATGTTTCTTACTATCTGACATAAACTGGCCTTTTTCTCTGGGTCCTAGAATCATCCAGAAGGAAATGAGAAACATTTATTTTCACAGGGCAAAATATGTGTCTGTATAACTCAAAACAAGGTTTAGCTCACACTTTTCAGAACTGAAATTCTTTCTGTGTTAGAGTGCATGCATTTATGAAGCAGCTTAAAAGTTCTGAGTTGTGAAACACAGCTATTCACGTGTGTACCTTTAAGCAGGCACTGAGTATGGGGGGAAGTTTTCAAAACCACAATATGGGCAGATACCTGTGTGATGGTTTTGTTGTCCACATGACCGTTTTAGTAATCTTGGGTGGTTCTCTGAGGTTGTTCACGGGTAGGTGGCCCTCTCTGTAGGGGGCAGGATGCTTCCTCAGCCTTCCAGCCAGGAGACCCCAGGAAGCCTTTAGGCCTTCAATGCTGGAATGGAACTGTTGAGGCATCCAACCACAGTGGACTGAGGTTCCTTGACTCTCAGGTTTACAGACTGCTATTGTGGGACTTCTGTGAGCTAATCCAATAAATCCCTCTCCACTCCCCCCTTTATTTTTTACTACAAGTCTTTCTGTTGGTTCTGTTTCTCCAGAGAACCCTGGCTAATACAACCTGCTCTCCTTTTATGCACTGATTAAGAGGGAAATGGGCTAAATACAGAAAGTTCTGAGTGTCAACAGTGTGTGTGTATTTGTTTCTCAAGCTGTGATTTATTGTGGTGTGCAAGAGTGTGCAACATGATCATGCTCCCACTTTCTTGATCATCAGCTGTTAGCATGTAGAATTAAAAATATCAGCTGAAGAATTTTCATGGAAGGCCTAAGTATATCTGCTTAGAATATAATTTCTCAGGTGAATTTTTAAAATTTAATTTAACTTATGTTTATTAGAACAAATCATTAGGTGTCATTGTATTGCATTTCAGAAAATTATTTTTTGTTTTACTTCCACTTGTTCCTCTCTTACCTCCTGTGGTAGTTTGAATGTATGCCCCCCCCCCCAATAGCCTCAGGTAGTTTTTATTAAGCTTAAACTTCATGCTTAAGTCTTGAGCAGCCTCTGTAGTGGTTGTATCCCTGGAAATGGATCTGAATTCCAGACTAAAGGTGTGAGAGAGCAAGTCTATGTAAACTCTGGCAGTTTACCTGTGTGATGTGGCTGCTGTTTTGTTTCTCTACTTGGATCTAGAGAAGTAGCCAGCTCTTTCTGTCACTGATGGATCTTCCCCTGGACCTATAAACTTAATTGATCCCATTCCTCCCATAAACTCTCTAGTTTGGATGATATTAAATGTTAGGATCCACATATGAGAGAGAACATAAGATTTTTGTCTTTCTGGGCTGGATTATTTCACTTCACATAATCTTTTCCAATTCTATCAATTTTCCTACAAACTTCATGCTTTCATTTGTCTTTACAGATGAATGAAATCCTATTATGTATAGACACCTCATCTTCATAACTCAGTCATCAGATGATGAACTTTTAGGCTGATTCTACTTCCTGTCTACTGTAAATAATGCAGTAATGTTATGAAAATTACTCAAAGAATTGGTTCTTTGAAATTATTAACTAAATTATCAAACCCCTAGGCACACTAAATAGAGAAAGGGAACCCAAATAAATATGATTATAGGCAGCAACAACAAAAACAACAACAAAATGGAGTTGCCAAACAGGCCTGAATGAAATCCAAAAACATTTTTTATCTAATTTTATCTATTTTTCAATGTCGGTAGTTGAACTTGGGGCTTCTTGCATGCTGGGTTAGGCAAGCACTGTCCTATTGAGTGATGTCCCCAGCCCATCGGAAATACATGGATACAGGATGTGCTTGCTTGGCACAGGGAGGGACTTCATCTGCAGAAGTACAAGGAGACCTGAGAGGCAGTGAGAGGGGGTATGAGGTAAGACCTAGAGGAGCACATATTTATACCATGTATCTTTTGAAGAGGAAGTTAAGATAGACATAAACTGTTTTAGCA
>PVHP010045796.1:0-13550 GCA_004024765.1 Zapus hudsonius | reverse complement strand
GAAAGCCAGAAGGGCTTGGAATAATGCTTTTCAGGGCCTAAAGAAGTATGGCTTTCAACCTAGACTACTGTACCCAGCAAAGCTATCCCTCATGATAGATGGAGAAGTGAAAGTGTTCCATGAAGTAAACCAGCTCTACAACTATTTGAACACAAAGCCAAAATTTCAGAAGATCCTGCAAGAGATATCCCACACAGAAGAAATAAGAAATCTACCTCAGAAGAGTACCAGAGATCAGACACAACAATTGCAGTCAGTGTGTTAATAATAGCAGCAGAGACAAGAACCCCCATTAATCCTCCATCATGGCAGGGCTTAAAGCAAACCTCACAGTTATATCACTGAATTTAAATGGACTTAACTCCCCTATAAAAAAGTCACAGACTTGCAGGGTGGATCAGAAAAATGGACCCCTCCATCTGCTGCCTTCAGGAAATGCACTTTACTTCTAAAGACAGAAATCTTCTTAGAGTAAAAGGATGGAAAACAGTTTATCAGGCATGTGGAAGTAAAAAGAAAGCAGGTGTGGCTACATTAATCTCTGACAAAATAGACTTTCTACCAAAATCAATTAAAAAGCATAATGATGGTCACTTCTTACTCATCAAAGGCATGATCCAGCAGGAAGATATCAACATCATTAATACATATGCACCAAATTCGGGTGCAACACAGTTCATAAAGGAAACCCTATTAAAATAAAGCAGAAATAGACTCTACTTCCATGATAGTAGGAGACTTTAATACACCTCTATCAGCTCTAGACAGATCAACCAAACAGAAGATCAGCAGGGACATAATGGAGCTTAATGACACCATTGACCAGCTGGGGATAACAGATATTTACATAATGTTCTACCCCAAAGACACAGAATATACATTCTTCTCAGCAGCACATGGGACTTTTTCTAAAATTGACTACATCTTATGTCACAAATCCTCCCTAAAGAAATTCAGGAAGATTGATGTAGTTCCTTGCATCATATCAGACCATAGTGCATTAAAGGTAGAAGTTAACAGTGGAACAGGATCCAGAAAATACACAAAGTACTGGTGCCTGAATAATTCGCTCCTAGAAAATAATTGGGTCATCCAAGAAATAAAACAGGAAATTCAGAATATCCTAGTAATAAATGATGACGATAACACATCATATCAGAACTTATGGGACACAGTGAAGGAAGTCTTGAAGGGAAAGTTCATCGCGCTAAATGCCTTCATATCAAAGACAGAGAGGTCTCAAATCAATCGCCTAACCACCCACCTAAAAGCATTGGAACAGATGGAAAAAGCAAACCCGAAAGGAAATAATTGAAATCAGAGCTGAGATTAATAAATTGGAAATAAAGAAAACAATTAATAAATAGATAAATCAAAGAGTTGGTTCTTTGAAAAAGTTAATAAAATCGACAAACCCCTGGCAAATCTAATTAAAGGAAGAAATGAGAAAGCCCAAATCAACAAAATCAGTAAGGACAATGGTGAGATCACAACAGATCCTAAAGACATTGGAAGAATCATTAGGTCATACTTACAAAACCTCTACTCCACAAAATTAGAGAACCTGGAAGAAATGGATAAGTATTTGGACACCTACCTACTGCCAAAGCTTAACCCAGAGCAGACAAAAGTACTAAATAAACCTATCACACCCGCTGAGATTGAAGATGTAATCAAAAACCTTCCCAAAAGGAAAAGCCCAGGAACAGATGGTTTCTCAGCTGAATTCTACCAAGCCTTCATCACAGAGCTAAAACCACTATTTCTGAAGCTTGTTAGAAGCATAGAAAAAGAGGGAAGGCTACCAAACACCTTCTATGAAGCTACCATTGCCCTAATCCCCAAACAAGGCAAGGATGCTACAACAAAAGAGAACTATAGACCCTTATCTCTGATGAAGTTAGATGCAAAAATTCTGAACTAAGTCCTAGCAAACCGGATACAATGATACATCAAAAATATTATCCACCCTGACCAAGTTGACTTTATCCCAGAGATGTAGGGATGGTTCAACATATGCAAGTCGATTAATGTGATACATCACATTAATGGGCTCAAACACAAAAATCACATGGTTATCTCAATAGACGTGGAGAAGGCTTTTGACAAAATTCAACACCTCTTCATGTTCAAAGCTCTTGATACAATAGGTATAGATGGCCTATTCCTCAACCTTATAAAGACTATTTAAAAAACTCCTAAAGCACAGATCATTCTCAATGGGGAACGACTCAAGGAGTTCCCACTCAATTCAGGAACAAGACAAGGCTGCCCACTCTCACCATTGCTCTTCAACATAATGCTTGAAGTTCTAGCCCAAGCGATTAGACAAGAGAAGGGCATAAAAAGGATATAAATCGGAAAGGAAGAAATTAAACTATCCCTCTTTGCAGATGACATGATCCTTTATATGTCAGACCCAAAGAATAGTATCAGTAACCTCTTGAAGGTGATTAATGCCTTCAGCAACGTGGCAGGATACAAAATTAACACACAAAAATCAGTAGCCTTTCTATATACAGAAGACAAGAAGGCAGAAAAAAACATCAGAGAGACTGTCCCATTTTCTATAGCCTCAAAGAAAATCAAATATCTTGGAATATCACTAACCAAGGTTGTCAAGGACTTATATAAGGAAAATATTGAAACACTCAAGAAGGAAATAGAGGATGATGTGAGGAGATGGAAAGATATTGCATGGTCATGGATAGGGAGAATCAATATAGTAAAAATGGCAATCCTGCCAAAAGCGATTTACAGATTCAATGCTATGCCAATAAAAATCTCAAACTCTTTCTTCACAGACATAGAAAAAAAAATCTCTAAATTTATTTGGAAGGGCAAAGACCTCGGATAGCCAAAACTATTCTAAGTAAAAAATCCTACTCAGGAGGCATCACCATGCGTGACTTCAAAACATACTCCAAAGCCATAGTAATGAAAACAGCAAGTTACTGGCATAAAAACAGAAAGACAGATCAATGGAACAGAATTGAAGACCCAGCTTTAAATGGAAGTAACTTCAGTTACTTGGAATTTGACAAGGGGGCCAACAATGTATGCTGGGTCAAAGATAGCATCTTCAACAAATGGTGCTGGAGGAACTGGATAAACATGTGTAAAAAAAATGAAAATAGACCCACTCCTTTCACCGTGCACAAAAATCAACTCCAAATGGATCAGAGACCTTAACATAAATCCAGTAACCGTGAACACCCTGGAAGAAAAATAGAGGGAACTCTACATGAAATAGGAGTTGGAAAAAATTTCCTGAGCAAATCTCCAACATCCCAGGAAATACAACAAACACCTAACCAATGGGACCTGATCAGGCTCAGAAGCTTCTGTACAGACAAACAAAGCATACTCAGAGCCAATAGACCCCCTTCAAACTGGGAAATGATTTTTCCCAGCTACAACTCAGACAGAGGCCTAATTTCCAAAACCTACAGAGAACTAAAATAAATTAATAACAAAACCCAAAATGCCCCCTCACAACATGGGGTACTGATCTCAACAGAGAATTCATGGAGGAGGAAACACAAATGGCCTTGTCTCATTTAAGAAAGTGCTCAGCATCTTTAAGCATCAGAGAAATGCAAATCAAAACCACAATTTGATACCATCTTACCCCTGTCAGAATGGCAATCATAAAGAAAACAAACAATAATCGTTGCTGGTGAGGATGAGGGGGAAAAAGGAACCCTCATTCACTGCTGGTGGGATTGCAAGCTTGTTCAACCATTATGGAAAGCAGTGTGGAGACTCCTAGACAGAATGGACATAGAACCACCAATGGACCCAGCTATCCTTCTACTAGGCATCTACCCGCAAGATGCCACATCTTGATGAAAAAAAAATTTTGTACAACTATATTTATAGTAGCTCAATTCATATTAGCCAAGAATTGGAATCAACCCAAATGCCCTTCCATGGTGGAATGGACAACAAAACTGTGGTATATTTACATGATGGAATTATACTCAGCTGAAAGGAAAAATGACACATAAAAATTTAGGAAAAAATGGTCTGACTTCGAGAAGATCTTACTAAGCGAACACTCAAAAAACAGAGAATTGAACGTAGCATACACTCCTTCATATGCGGTCCTTAACCAGGGTAACTATTTTCTTTATGCAGACTAGTAGAAAGAACTGAGAGGTTATGAATGTGGGGTAAGTGAAGGGGGAGGGGAATGGCTCAAACATGAGGCCAAACCAAATTAGGTTCAAAAACATAAAATCCTCACGAGCATACTGTAACCTAAAGAGTCAGCAGTGGGCGTCAACTGGTAAGAGGGGCCATGAGTAGTAGGGGAGAAAGTCTGAGTCTGTGAACAATTGAGCAGTCTGACAGCCCCAGGTCCCGGCCACTGGTTCCTTCCCTCACTGAGCTGTTGACCAAAGTGACCCATGAGGTTACAAAAACAAGACAGAATTTTGTCAAGGCTGTTGAACGCCCTCCCCAGGCCTGAGGCAAAACCCTGTTGCTGAAGAAACCACAGAATACCATCGTTCAGCATCGAGAGACTCTTCGAGTCCTGGAAAGGTAACCAGCCCCCAGATGACAGTTAGTGCAGTGCTGGAAGGCACTATCAGGCTGCCAGGGGAAGCTGAAGCTGGAGTAAACAGACCACTGGCATGAAACACATTCTGCGTCCATGAGTAGGCTGACCACACCTCCTATTGGGAGAGAAAAGCAAACCAAGAAATGAGCACTTGTGTAATGGAGGAGCCTGGGACTGGGGGAAACAATCAACAGCTATTAAATTCGGCCAAATATTTCACTCAGTGAGGGGAAACCCTTGATTGGAACCGGGGATTCAGGGCGATATGCACCGGATCCCATACTCTTGGGCTCCCAAGAAACGATGCACTATGCGAGTGACTGCCAGGGATGCTTTTATAAATAGAAGCTAGGTAATCCAGATTGTTGTATATGTTTTAACTGATACTGACCTCATTCTCCGATGGAGATTGTGTTTTTAATTTTTAGGATATAGCGAGGGAGCTGTGGGCCATATAACCCTACCAACCGACCGCAGGCAGAAAGCTGAGATCCTGGCAAGAGATGAGCCACCACAGTCATACGGTGGAGGATCCATATGGAACCCCACAGAGAATGATTGGATGAACAAGACACCCACAGCCATAACCTTTCAATCAACAACGGATAAGCCAGTGAGAAAGAAACCAAGGAATCTCGACACAAAAACCCCTAAGCTCACAACACTAAAGCAGCCTCAATACTCACCCACCACGACTCAGGGAACTGAGCGGAAGAGGGGGCAGAAAGATTGTGAGAGCCGAGGTGGGGGAGAATATCAGAGACTTGGCAACCCTCAGTAACAACACACTTGGGTCATGAGAACCCGGCTGAAGACTGGGCTATCCATGGTCCCCTACCACAAAGACTGATACAGACGGCCCACGGAAGAGGATATCCAGCTGAATGGGGATGGGGAAGGGGGGCAATGGGGAATTGGGGACAACAACTCATGGTTGACCCACTAAACAATGTAACTCATTATGGACAATAAAGAAAAAAATAAAAAAAATAAAAATTAAAAAAAGTTAAAACATGTCTCTTCATTAT
This sequence comes from Zapus hudsonius, assembly GCA_004024765.1. NCBI lineage: Eukaryota > Metazoa > Chordata > Mammalia > Rodentia > Dipodidae > Zapus > Zapus hudsonius. The sequence goes on along the minus strand of PVHP010045796.1, from coordinate 7,955 downwards.
ATTATACAGAAGTCTTGACTTTTTGCTGATGCAGCTCTACATCCAGTTATAAACTATATGGAAGGAGAGAAATTTCAGGATCAACATTGTGTACATACGAGAAATTTGTTCCTCTAGCACAAAACCATTACTTTTCAAAAAAACACTAGTGTACTAATTTTTTAGTGAGAAGTTGGGCCAAGGCTGTATCTACTATATACCACATCAACTATACAATCTCTACGGTGAAGTAATGTGATATGCTTTTAAGCCAGTTTCAAACACAATGTCTCTAATCCTTTCTGACTGTCTGTATTTCTGCTGTAACTAATATTTATACTTATAAAGAGCATGGTTAACACACTGTTTCATAAGGCTAGCTGACACTTTGGAAATGAGATTATAGTCAGATATTTCTATAACCGAATATACCTTTTTTCCCCTTTGTTAAGATACTTCAAAAGAAACACAAAACATCTCACAATAGAAAAAAAAGATGTTTAGGTACCAACATCAACTAAGTATTATAGTGTGGAAAGTAAATTTTATATCTACACTAAAGTTTGTAGCTCCTAGAAAGGAATCACTGTGCTCAAGTATCTGCCCCAAGAGAATGCTTGCTGCAGAAATGGATTCTTTGTGTTTTTAAGGTATAGAAACCACACAAATGGAAAATGAGACTAAACTCTGAGGCTGTGCTCAGAAGATGGGCTATATGTATGAAGGACTTTGGCAATCAAAGTGGCAATAGTCACTTAAGAGTCAAGTTTTGATAGTCACCTTTCATGGTATCATATAAACTAGAAAAGAACTTACAAGTGCTTGCATGCACAGGATGAAAGGCAGTGAGGAAAACAATCCAGGATTGGTTAACTTTTGTGGCCTTAGTAAACAGACACAGGTAGTAGGAGTGAGGATGAAAAATAAAATTAATACATCTGTGTGCTTTCACTTGATATAACACACATTTATTACCATTACTAATTTTGAAAATCAAAATGTATTTAATGACTAATGATTGATACTGTCAACTTGACAGCATTCAAAATCACCATGTGTAAAACTCTCTGAGCATGTATGTGAGCAATCTTCTAGATTTGGTTGATTACGGTTGGAAGATTCACCCTAAAAAAAAAAAAAAAAAAAAAAACCTCAAGGCTCCATTCCACAGGCTGAGTTCCTGGAGTCAATAGAAAGGGAAAAAAAACTCTGAGCATCAGCATTCATATTTCTCAGCTTCCTAACTTCAGATTAAATGTGACTAGCTGCCTCATGCTCCTGTCAACACGCCTTCCCTGACATGATAGACTGTAACCTCAAAATGAACCTTTCCTTTCTTCATTAAGTTGCTTTTGTCAGGTATTTTCTCACAGCAATGACAAATAAAATAATCCTATTAGTTTAAAAAAATGTGTGTTAGAATCATATCCCTAGCACATCAATAGGTGTTAGAATTTTCAGTAAGCAGTATTCAACTAACAAATATAGGATATTTTGTATTGCTGTTCACAGCTACAGAACGGTCAATGTAGTTTGAAGATTGCTTCCTAACCTTATACTTTGGTATCACTGAGAAACCATAAACCACAAAAGTAATTGCTCACATCTACTGAACAGGTAAAACTTGTCCTGTAGATATTACTCAGTTACATCAATATATCCCTCGTCTTATCCCTGTAGCTTAACTTTTTTTGCCCAAGAGAGAGAAATTTTCACACAATAAGAAAATTAGGTCACAAAGCATATCATTTTCTCCATTCAGACAAAATCAGTCCTTATCTGTCAATTTTAACCCTTTTAGACCAGTTTTTAAAATTTGAACTTAGAGGAAACTTTGACCATCTACCTGAATACAAGTCCTTACTGTTTATGTTGAAAACAACAAAGCAACTAAGGCTCCTAAGGATGATGTTACTATCTCAAAGTCATACAGCTAATAAGAATATCCATGCACTGTTTCTATTTTCTGTTGTGACCTTCAAATCATGCTTTTCAATGGTTTGCTGCTACAGGGGGACAAGAGGATAAATTAGTAATGTCTATCAAGTATCCTTACTGTAAAGTTGTAAAATGAAATATCCATATGCTACTTTTTTGAGTTCATTTTTTCATGAAAATTTTCCTCACTGCAGAGAAATAAATGTTACCTTAGAAAGAACATTTCTGGCTTTATAGAAATGTAAATATCCCTTAATTATGTAGAAAAATAAAACATGTTTTACTTACAGGACATTAATGTGTACTAAATTGTACAGTCATGATGATCAGAGGACTATATAATAACTGAAGATAAACTGAAAGTTGTAGTAATGTAGTAGTATAGTGGAGATGTATTCTTTTTGGATTGTTCTGGTGATATGAAAACAATGGAAAAATCATCAGCCACATTTGGTTTCCATTATTACTTGTAACATCACATGCAATTATCAAGATTGTACGATTTAAGTATTTTTGAGAAATACTATAGCATGTCAAATAATTTAACAGAGAATATTAAAAGGGAAAACTAGAGTGAATTTCAATAATATGTGGGACATTCAAATTCTGATATTGCATGCTTATGACAAATGCTTAATGAAGAGAAAGCACTGTTAATTCACTCTCATGATAGCTTACCACAGAAAAACAAAACAAAGCATGTGGATATGAATCCTCTTCCGTCACAAATTTGTACTCATTATAAATAGCACTCCAGAAAGAATCAATGTGAATGTATAATTTGTTCAATTCTTTCAATTCAATTCTTTTAGCCTATTGAGTCAGTCAGAGTAAACATTGTTATTTTAACAAAGCATGTGAGTTTTGTTGTTGTATTTGCTTTCCTTTTGTTTCTTTTGTTAAAAGTTACTAATCCCCTTGCTTATGCACAGATTAAATATCCAAGTACTTTTAATCATGACTTGCATGTTATTTTTACATGCAAATATGTAAAAAATATGATGTCCCCCCATAGCCTCTTTTGTTTATTACTAAGCTTCATACTTGATCCCTAGTGGCTGGCAATTTGGGAGGTGGAACCTTGCTGGAGGAGGTGTATTGCTAGGGGCTGATTTAGGGGTGTCATAGCCAGTTATCCTTTACCAGAGCTCAACTATCTACCTTGTAGCTTTCTGTCAGATGCTTTGGCAAAATGTGACACCCAAACTCCGTGCTACCATCCTTCTCTTTTATTTTCTCTTTCTTTCCCTTTCTCTTTCTTTCTTTCCCTCTTTCTTTCTTTCCCTTCTTTCTTTCTTTCTTTCTTTCTTTCTTTCTTCCTTCCTTCCTTCTTTCTCTCTCTCTCTCTCTCTTTCTTTCTTTCTTTCTTTTCTTTCTTTGCCATGATGAAGCTTCCCTTCAAGACTGTAACCAAAATTAATCCTTTTCTCCCATCAGCTGCTTCTGGTCAGATATTTTGTCCCAGCAACAGGACAACAGTATGCCATTTATTAAATTCCAATTATTATTTATTAGACTCCTTATACGGTACAGCAATCATTTCTCTTTAAAAACAAACAGACAACAACAACAACAACAAAACTCAAGATAGATTTTGTTTTCTCCATTCAAGTTGGTAAAGAAACTGAGGCTGAGAGAAGGCAAATTGTGCATTAATTGAGAAGTTGTACAAACATTTGATACTTATTATGTCAAAGACAAGCCAAAAATCTATGCTTTTTTCCACAATATTTTCTCCTTAAGAAAATAATAGAAACTTAGATTCATAGTTGATTTTCTCCAAGAAACACAAGTGTTTTTTTGATTGAGGATTATTCATAAGAAACATTTCTTTAATATAGCATGCTTACTGAGTGCCTATATTCACTCATTTCAATATTTCATTAGAGTGTCAGCAAACCACTTATCTCTATGTTGTATGGTGTTTTTCCTCTGGGCATAACATGATGCCATCTTGTGGTAAAGAATGCTTTGGAAAAGTAGCTCTTTGGAGCAGAAGAATACTGAGATTTGAGTTCTGTAGCAATGGTAATAAAGCTATTGACAATTCCCAAGTGGATGGAGGAGGAAAGGGTCACAAGATCCTCACTGAGATTCCAGCAATTCTTTCTTCCTGCCCTCTTCCCACCTGCAAATGGTTTTTAGAGACGTTAGATTACACAGGAGAAGGTTGAGTAAAAGGACTCCATGACGCAGCTTTTATGAGTTTGCTATCCAGATAGGGTGGGACTTTGCAGTGATACAACAGCAATTGATTCACCCATGCTTCTGTAAGTAACCCTTCACCTGTGTTCTGTAAGTAATCACAATTAACTCATTGGTTCAACAAAACTTGTTTTGGTGCAATCATGCTTTGCTTAAATCTATACTATTTGGGGGTTAATTCTATACTATTGGGTTGCTACATACATTTCAAGCTACAAGGCACATTTTAACTATATGGTGGCTAGTGTAAACATAAAGCACACTTTTCAGACTTTATGGCAACTAAGTATACTGCAAACAGACCTGTAGTGGTCACATTTCAAAATATATGGTTGCCAAATTCATACAACTACAATTGCTCTTCCTTTGTTCTGGGAGGGCTCTTACCATAATGGCTTAAGGGAGAAAGGGAGGGTGTCTCTGTTGGCTGTGTCATGTAGGCAGTTGGCTGGTATAAGGGTTTAGTAAGATTAATTAATGTAAGGAGCATGCAGGGGCAGGGGAAAGAGCATGGTCTCAGGTACCCAGCCAGTCTTCATCTGGTCTGAAAAATTTTGCCATTGAGTTTTCCCAATAAATAAACAGAATTACAGGAGTTGGAAGCAAAGAAGGAGACTTCCACTCTTGGTTATCTGGCTGGCTTTCCTTCTCATAGACATGTGTTCATGTCACCCCAGGGGGAAAAAAAAAGTTTAATGTGTCACTCTCTTTCCTTCAGCCAACAGCTCTTTGCTCCACATCAACAAATATTTTGGGTTCCCCTGGTTATTCTAATTTTTTTAGAGAACTTGATCCAACTTCTATGGAGAAATTCTTCTGCCAATGGAATTGATTTACTGATGAGAATTTTTCAGAATCTCTTATTTGTCCATATCTTTCTTTTACAATTCCATTACTCATTGCTTTGCACATCTTTGTTGTCTTGACTCTTGTGGTTTTTTATTTCTTTCTGAAAGGACACTTGTATCCATTGTAGACCTCTGGAAGAGTAAGTTCTTTTCCTTCTCTCATTTTCTCACTACTAGCTTTGATTCCTCTCTTCCATCTAACAACAATATAGTGATTGCAGTTCTCCATATTATCAAGTCTTTATTCTCTCTGGAGTCTGTGTTTGGAATTTGGCAATCTGGAGTGACAAAATATATATTTTAAACTCACTTACTTAATTTATCTATTTATTTATTTATTTATTGGTTTTTCTTTTCCAATTTTTCAATTTAATTTTTTATCAGAGATAGAGAAGTAATGAGAGTGCCAGGGTCTCCAGCCACTGTAAATGAACTCTAGATGCATGTGCCACCTTGTGCATCTGGCTTTCCATGGGCGCTGGGGGATTTGAAATTGGGCCATCATGCTTTGCAAGCAAGTGTCTTTAATTGTTGAGCCATCTCTCCAGTCCCCCACACCACCACACTTTAGAGAAAGCTCTACTAAAGAGCTGAGTCTCAGGGAACACAACAATATCTGAAATCAGCTCTAGCCCTGGACCTTGCATCGAAAAACACTACAAATTCTCACTTTTATTTAAAAGCCAGTTGGGGCTTCCAGTTCAAGATGGCGAACTAGAAGCCACGCAGTGACCCCAGGGGAACAGAGGTTAGGGTTTTTAGCTGTGCTAGAGGCCGTGGAAGCAAGCAATAGCCAGGTCCTCGACTCTGGCCGCCTTCCAGTAACAGAGTCTTCTGACTGAAACCTGAAGCTATCTCAAGGACGCACCAGAGGCAGTGAGTGCAAAAACCCAGCTGGCAGGACCTGCTCCTGCGAGCTGAGACGCTCCCTTCTCCGTGGCTCCACTGCTTCCCCGTCCGGGCCGCTCGGGCTCCCGGCCGGGCCACTCCAGTTCCTGCTGATCCCAGGTTCGAGCCCGGTCCAGATCCCGCAGCTTCCCCGTACAGGCCGCTCGGGCTCCCGGCCGGGCCACTCCAGTTCCCGCTGATCCCGGCTTCGAGCCGCTCCCCCGCGGCTCCCGGTCCAGATCCCGCGGCTTCCCCGTTCAGGCCGCTCCTGCTCCGGGCCGGGCCACTCCAGTTCCCGCTGATCCCGGGTTCGACCCGCTCCCCGGCGGCTCCCGGTCTGGATCCCATGGCTTCCCCGTCCGGACCGCTCCTGCTCCCGGCCGGGCCACTCCAGTTCCACTAATCCCGAGTTTGAGCCGCTCCCCTGTGGCTCCCGGTCTGGATCCCGTGGCTTCTCCGTCCGGGCCACTCCTGCTCCTGGCCGGGCCACTCCAGTTCCCGCAGATCCCGGGTTCAAGCCGCTCCCGTTCCCGCCAATCCTGGGTTCGAGCTGCTCCTGTTCCCGCCGATCCCGGGTTTGAGCCGCACCTGAAACTGCCGATCCCGGGTCCGAGCAGCTCCCGTAACCGAAACTCCAGGGGCCAAGGGGCACGGGCTCCTAGCTGGGCCTGAGCTGCCCTACTTCCAGCCGCCCTCTCTTCTCCCCAGGCCCCAAGCCACCAGGGCTTCCAGCCGTCCTACACCCCTGCTGCCCGAGCTGCCCCCCCCCAGCCTCCGGGGCTCCTAGACTCCACCTCAGACAGGAACTGAGCCGCCTGGGTTCCAGGCCTCCACCCAGGCAGCCAAGATTCCAGCTGACCCCCCCAGGGACTGAATCACCCACCTTGAAGCCGTCCCCCTTTCCCCCTGGGCCCCAAGCTGCCTGGGCTCATAGGCACCAACCCGGGTTCCAAACCACCCAGGATTCCAGCCGCCCCCTGGGGCCTGAGCCACCCAGGATTCCAGCTGCCACCCCGAGGACCAAGCCGCAAGGGATTCCACACTGGGGCCATAGCTGCTCGGGTTTCCAGTCCACCTGGGCTCCGCTTCCAACCCCCGCGCCGGGGTCCGAGCTGCCCTTTCCAGCCCTCAGATATCTCAAGTCATCCCACCAACCACCTCAATTGGAATCAAAATGGGCAGACCTCGACGTAAGAATATTATACCAGAAGAGGAAACCACGCCAAATGACATCAACAACACAACTAAAGGGAGTGAATGGAGGCAGGCCCAGGAAGACACAAACCCTGACCATACTGGCACAGATCCTAAGGAGAACTTAATTTTAGTCATGCAAGAAAAGATGGACCAACATATTGAAACGGTACAAAGTCAGCCTATTAGCTTTGCCACCAGGCTAAATATAATGGAGGAGAACCAAATGGATGTCAGAAGAGACATATCAGAATTAAAGACAAGCCAGCAAACTGAAGGTATCAAAAACCAGCTCTCCAAATTAACTGAAGACATCTGCAAATATATGAATGACAGTCAGGAAGAAATAATGAAATCAAACCTGGAAATAAAATCACATCTCAACAGCATGATAGAAGCAACCCCAAAAGAAGTTGCAGAAAACAAAAACCATATTGAGATAATAAGAACATCCCTAGAATCTCTTACCAACAGGATTAATCACTGGGAAAACAGAACCTCAGACATGGAAGACAGAACAGAGGAGAATGCGAGAGAAATCAGAACCCTGACAAAATTCAAAAGAACAAATGAACAAGACTCAAGGGAAATGTGGAACACCATAAAAAGACCTAATCTCAGGATCATGGGTATCCCAGAAGGAGAAGAAAACAAAACTAGGGGCATTGAAAATATTTTCAACAGAATCATTCAAGAAAACTTCCCATACTTGGCGTGAGATAATCCATTACAGCTGAAAGAGATACGGAGGACCCCAAACAATTAGGATCAAAGGAGGAACACTCCAAGACATATCTTAGTTACAATGCCAAACATTGAGGAAAAAGAGAGAGTCCTCAGAGCAATGAGAGAAAAGAAACTCACATATAAAGGAAAACCCATCAGAATCACTTCAGACTTCTC
>PVHP010045795.1:0-13381 GCA_004024765.1 Zapus hudsonius | reverse complement strand
CAGTGATCCTACCTCTGCCTCCCAAGCGCCAGGATTAAAGGCGAGCACCGCCATGCCTGGCTTTTTTTTTTTTCCGTTGTAGGAATAAATTTTAAAAGAATAAATTTTAGATCAAATTTCTGCTCAATTGTGCACATGCATTATTTGAAGAGCATCTGTCTAAAAGCTGGCGAGACAAGGATAGCTCTACATTTACCCAGCCTCTCTGGGGCCCCCTTCCAGCTGAAATTGATACAAGTAACTTAAGTTATTTTTTAAAATCCGAGCCTTGCAGTCAGGCGCCCCGAGACAGATCCACACTGTTGTTGGCCAAACGCAGCATGAGTGTTCCTTCCACAAGCACTAATGGCTTCCCTGGAGCCAGCCGGGTCTCAGTAGAACAGGCACAAGGGGCCAAGACTTCCTGTTGCTCCTCTTCCGCTAAGCTTTTGTCCCTTTCCTGTTAAGTCTGAACCCCACAGACAGGGCTGAGGACTCCCAGCGAGGCCATGCAACGACAGGGGAGCCAGGAGCAAGCACTCACCAATGCTGTCGCCATCACTTCCTTCAGGCTGTGCTAGTCTGGAACTTTCTTTGGCCTCTCTCCTGGGGATGCTCCTAAAAGCAGACTGATGGGAGCTCAGGAATGGTCGTGCTCCAGTTAATAGCAATGACTCTTTGTTACACGGATGTTTCCTTCTTTCCCCTTTTCTTCAAAACAGCTATTCCTAAAGTATATAAACAACAAGAAAGCTGCGACATAGATTTCCAACTAACAGCAAGAACAATGGACTTTTGGGAAGAAAATCCCCATGGTGTAGCTCTCAAAATAAATGATTTCATCAAGGGGCTTACTTGGTAGCTAAAGCCATGAGGTGAAGAGAGAGCGAACAGAACATTCTCAGAGTCCCCATCACCACACTGCCTAGTAATTAGGGGCAAATGAATGTCTCTGATAGCCACAGACTTAACCAAACGATCCCACTTAGCGACACCGATTACACGACAACTGATGTCATGTGCTTCATCCATAGAGCACTTATTTTTAAAAATATTTTATTATTTGAGAGAGAAAGAGGCAGGAGAGAGAGAGAAAGAGAGAGAGAGAGGGAGAGAGAGACATGTCAGGGTCTCCTGCCAACGCAAAAAACTCCCTACACACGCAACACTTGGAGCACCTGGCTTTACGTGGATACTGGGAAACTGAACCCAGGCCATCAGGCTTTGCAAACAAATGCTTTTAACCACTGAGCCATCTCCTCAGCTCTGGAGTACTTTTAATAAACATATTTATCATGAGTCCACTAATGAAGAAACTGTCAAAGAAACCTAAAATTTGGTTCATTTTGCCAGTCATGACTTCAAACGATCTATTTCCTCCAATTACAAGGCAGGTCTTGGGGTCATTGTTCCATAAGCAGACATGGCCAAATGTAACACACGAAACTTGGTGTCTGCATTGAAAACAAAATGAGGGCTGGAGAGATGGCTCAGCAGTTAAAGGCGCTTGTCTGCAAAGCCTAACAGCTTGGGTTAGATTCCCCAGCACCCACCTAAACCAGACGCACTAAGTGACTCGTACATCCTGAGTTCTTTTCCAGTGACAAGAGGCCCTGGGTGCCCTTACTCCTTAAAAAAGAAAAGAGAAAAGCCGGGTGTAGTGGTGCACACCTTTAATCCCAGCACTAACTCTGGAGGCAGAGGTAGGAGGATCACCATGAGAGACACCAAGGCCACCATGAGAGATGACATAGTGAATTCCAAGTGGGGGGGGTGTTCCCCTAAAAAAAAGCCAGGTGTAGTGTCACAGGTTTATAATCTCAGCATTCAGGAGGCTGAAGCAGAATTTCAAGTTTGAGACCAATCTAGACTACATAGCAAGATCCTATATAAAAAGTAAATTTTAAGCCGGGTGTGGTGGCGCACGCCTTTAATCCCAGCCAGGCAGAGGTAGGAGGATTGCCTAGAGTTCAAGGCTACATAGTGAATTCCAGGTCAGCCTGGGCTAGAGCGAGACCCTACCTCGAAAAACAAAAAGTAAAATTTAAATCTAATGCTAGTTTCTTCCTTCCAGGTTTTTTTTTGTTGTTGTTGTTTTTTTTTTTTTTTTTTTTTTTTTTTTTTTTTTTTTTTTTTTTTTTTGGTTGAGCCAGTCTCCCTAGGATACTCAGGTGATGTCTGGGCTTCCTCAGCCTCCCAAGCACGTGCCACCATGACCTGTTAATAAGTATTTTTTAATGGGAGTGAAAAAGTTCAGGAAAGTGATGATTATTAGCCGAAAACAGAAGTTTGGTAGTGTGGTGGTTAATTTATATGTCAACTCTGGCTTACAGGCTGCCTAGATAGTTCATCAATATTATTCTGAATGTTTCTGAGAGTCGTTTTGGATACAATTAACATTTAAATTGATAAGCTGTAGCGTGAGTGCGTCCTCATAATCTAGTGGGTGTCATGCAGTAAGAGTTGAAGGTCTGGGAGGAGCGAAAGGCTGAGCCTCACCCAGCAGGAGAGAAGAATGCCTCCTAGTAGCCTTCAAACTTAAGTACCAGCCCTTTCATCCTACTTCCGACTTGAACAGGAGTCCCAGCTCTTCCTCAACCTTCAGTCTGCTGGTCTTCAGACCTACTCCATCAGCTGTCCTCGTTGGAAGGCCTCCGGCATGGACTACAACTAAACACCTGCTCTGCTGTGTCTCCAGCTCACTAACCTTCCCTGAAGATGGTAGGACTCCCATGATCCCACGAGCCCATTCACTATAGTGGATTTAGATCTCTTGGACCAACAGGTGTAATGCTGGTCTCCCTTCTCTAGAGAACCCTTGAATTAGCAATGGCTGTTTCTGTGACACCCTGTCCTTGGGAGGAGCTCCATCTAGTCTTTAACTTAGCACCGGCAGTTGGCTGCCCCTTCCTTTTATACCGCATGCTTGTGACTGATCAATTTCCACTCATCTGTGGCTTAGACACTCATCCCTGAACCCACTCGCTTCTCCTTATCCCTTGCTACCTCGTCTTCTACACAAACTATTTTAACTGCTCTTTCTGGTAACACCTGTCCACTTGTTACATTACCAGCAGGGATCTTTCTGAGGTGGACATGGAACTTGTCTCTGCACTGCCCATTACATGGCTCATTGCTCTGAAGACCAAGTTTAAAACACACCATATGCTTTAAAGAACAACTTACATTTCCTCAAACTTGTATGTAATACTCTGCATTTCTTTTGTTCCCGAGTCGTTCCTTACAGATCCCACTTCTTCTAGATGAAAACCATTGTTAGCCCTTTAATTTTCTGCCTGTTAATATTCAGTCACATTTAATGCCCCAGCACAATAAATAAACCAACACAGCTGTTCTATTTGCTTTACATTTAATTCACTTAATCCCCACACAAACCTATAAAAAAAGGATCTTGACCTAGACAGAAACTTTGTATGGAGAGCTGGAGAATTTACAATGGGCCCCGAGGCCGAACCTCACCTCTTGTTCAATTTCTCTTGTACCCATGGTCCAAAAACCTTGAATTTATCTTTGCCTTCTCTCTTGTTTGTCTACATTTTATCCAGAAGCGAATATTGTTGGCTTTACTTTCAAAGCAGATCAATAATATGACCATTATTAACCTTATCTACCACAACACTGGCCCAATCAATCTTTGCCTCCCACTTGAATTACAAGTTTGTTCCTTCTTCCTTTCTCTCTTTCTTTGTTAAACCAAGGTCTCACTCCACTCACAGTAATCCTCCCCTTGCCTCAGCATCCCGAGTGCTGAGATAACAGGCCTTAGCTGATAACCCCAGAGACAAGTTTTTAACTGTACCCATCAAAACATTTTTGAGAGAGAATATGAACAGGTGTGTCAGGGCCTCTTGCCACTGCGACAGAACCGCAGACGCACGCACCCCTTGGTGCACCTGACTTCACCTGGGATACTGGGAATCGAACCCAGGGCCGGTAGACTTCGCATGCAAATGCCTTCAACCTCTGAGCCTAGTTTTAAGTATTCTTGATTTCACTTTTTAACTCCCCTCAACCATCATGAGTTCCTAGCTTTAAACGGTCAGATCATGTCTTTCCTCCAAATATTCACACCAAGACCAAATTCCTGACAGTCCGTCCACCTCGCAGCCTGTCTGTCTGTCACTTACATACGACAACTCTAGCTTTAGGGCTCCGTGTCTGAAAGAGCCCCAGCCCCACCCAGCGCCACGCCGGTCTTTCTAGCATCCTCTACGGTCACGGGGGCACCTGTGGCGGCGGCAGACGCCGGGCTGGGCAGCTCCCGCCGGGGGCCGCGCTACGGCAGGAGGATGGCCGCGAGCTCCAGGGCTGAGCTCCGGTGGGCGGTTCTGGCCTCCGCCCCCGTTTCCGGTTCTCACAGCTCGGCGATGGGAGGCTTCTCGGTACCGCAGCCCCGTCAGGCTGCAGCTCGGCCCCACCTCGACCGCAACCCGCCTCCAGCCACGCCGCGCCGGGCCCAGCCGGGAGTCGTGGGAACGTCGGAGCTCCGGCTCGTGCGCTTCCGGTTCCGCTCTAGGACCGCGGGAGGACCGCGCGTCAACTCGGTGGTACCCGGGCTGGGCCGGCTTGAGAGCCCAAGGGGGAAGCGGGAGAGATGTCACGCCGCCTGCTCCAGCAGGGCAGGGATTCGGTGTCCGTCCCATTCCTGACCCTCAGCGATTGAGTCCACACCAATCGGCTCTTGCCCGGATGCTGGAGGGCTGTGCCTCAAGGGTGCTCACGGTCGCCATCTCCTTTGAAGACTGGGACGGGGATAATGCCACCTTGTATGTTGTGTATGGTCCTGGCACCCCCAGCACCCTGGGTCTCCTCTGCACCCTAAGCTGCACCTTCCCAGCTTCAGGCAGAGGTCTTTCCTGGCAGGGACTCTGACCACACCACAGCACCTTTTCCCCGAGTGAGAACGACCAAGATCAGTGCTTACAGGTATACAGGAATCTCTTTAGGCCTTAATAAGAACATGATCAAGTGACTTCCAGGAAACCAAGTCAAAAAGGCACAGAGAAAATAAGCGAGATATATGATAACAGATAACGTTTTATTTGAAGATTTTTAAAAAGATAATTAAGAAAAAGTCGAACAAACTTATAGGAAACTGGACAAGAGTTACAATGTGAGCACTTCATAAAAGGATTCAAAAGTACTCAGAAATGCCTAAGATGATACTTTACACTTGAAAAGGGAAAATAAAAATGAAAAGCCATTTTTTTACCTACCTGGTCAACAAAGACAAAAAGCTTTTTGAAAGGATAATACTGGTGATGATGCAGGTTTGTAAACTGGCAAATCCTATTTTATGAGAAGGTAATGGTGTAGTATCTATCAAATATTAAAATCACAGAACTTAAATGTGACATTCTTAGATTTTTATCCATTGTACCAAAAAGTCCATGTGTTGTATTTTCTTGTTTTCGTGCTGAACTTTGTAATTATTTGTTAACAATCTCAAGTCTGCCCCTCAGGCCGAATGGAAGATCTGAGGCGACAGGACCAAGGCCAGCCTGCTGATTTATCTAACCCTAGCTCCACCACAGTGCTTATAGCAGAGAAAGCAGACTGCCTGCCTGGCAACATCTATTCTAAGTAGTCAACCCAAGTACAGTGAAAGCTGTCAGGAACATCTCCTGGCATAACCCTTTGGAGACCAGGGGACGAGGCACTGCAGGCAGCAGGGGCATGGGGGCCGGGCCTGCAGCACGTCTTCAAGATCATTGGCTGAAAGGGGGGGCAGCAACCCTTCAGGAACCTGAACATGGTGTTCTTAGATACACGTGTGTAAAGTAACTACTCCAGCTTAGCTCCTGGCTTTTCCTATCAACCATATTAATGGGAAAGAAGTGATCTTCAAACACCCCTACTGGGGAAATCACTTTTTAATGGATTTGGATAAACAGGCACATTTTTAATGCTACCATATTCTTAGACTAAGTTCTGGCTCTGTTGTGCCTAATTTACTAAATCATCAATGGTAAAAAGTGGCTATAAAAATTCTGTATTTCAAGGATAACACTGTTATATACTATTGCTATTTGCTTATTATATGCATCCCTGGTTCTAGGTCAAAAATTTCAATGATCTTTCCGTTGGAAATAAGTGGGAGTGGAGGAAAACATTTGTGGGACAGGGTAGGGTGAAGAACCATACTATCTGAATTTTACAATTGGCTGCATTTCAGGTGCTCTTTCGTTACAGTGAAGTAACAGGTTTGCAACAGAACACAACTCCTTCAAAATAAATACACACCACACACACACAAAATCTTTCCTTTATCATAAGCATCCCAGGGAGACCGTCACCAAATCAGGAGGGGAAGCAGCCCTGGGGCTGGACTGGGTTCCTCGCTCGGGTCCTGCCTGCGCCCCGGGGGACCCTACTTGTCCTCCCGGCCCCTGGTCCTGCGGCACACCATCTCGCGGAAGCTGGCCAGGATCTGGCTCTCCCTCTTGCGCCTCTCCTCCTGGTTGAAGGAGGCCAGGGCCCTCTTCTCGTCGGCGCTGTAGATCTGGTTCTCCTTGCGCAGGCGCACGGCCTCCATCCTGCGGTGCCGGCTGCCGCTCATCACGTAGCCCGAGCCCTCGAAGGCGGCGATCTGGGCGCTGGTCAGGCCGATCTCGCCGCGGCGCGGGATGCGCTTGCCGGCGCGCACGTACTCGGCCATGGCGGCGCCCTCGCCGGGGAGCAGGGCGTGGCCGTAGTCGGCGGGCCGCGCGCCGGGGCAGGAGCGCGCGCCGGGCGCTTCGGGGCCGATCAGCCCCGCGGCCGCCGTCTCCGCCGCCGCCGGCCCGCGCCCCGCGCCGCCCCGGGGCTTGGCCCCGCCGCGCTCCCGCTTCCTCGCCTCCCGGCGGCTTCTCTTGGCCTTCTTCCGGCCGTCCGAGTCGGAGCCGCCGCCGCCGCCGCCGTCGTCGCGGGAGCACGTGCCACCGCCGCGCCGCCTCCCGGAGTCGCTCCGCTTCCTCTTCCGCGGCCGCGCCGCGGGGCCCGTGACGTCATCTCCGGCGGGCGCCTGCTCGTCCGAGTCGGGCTCCGGAGACTTCGGGGAGGCCCCCCACACCTCGGGCGCCCCCAGCTCCCCGATGCGCTCCCGGTCCCTCAGCCGGCGCTGCCGACAGCTCTCCTCCCGCTCCCGGTCGCGGCCATGCTGGCGGTGACGGGGGTGGTAGCGCCATCCGCCGGAAGCGGGCCCGAGGCCGTCCGGGCGGCCCCATCGCGCCGGCGCCCGCGGAGGGCTCCCCGCGGAGCCGCGTCGGCCTGACTCGCTGCCCGGGGCGTCCTCCGGCCGGCGGGACCCGGGCACGGGCGCCATGAGCCCGCCTCCAACGGCCGGACCCCCGCGGAGGAGCCGGCTTCCGCCCGTGCCGGGGACGCCGCTTCCGCTTCCGCCTCCTCCGCGCCCGCGGCTGCGCACGTGCGGAAAGGGCGGATCCCGGCGGCCGAGGCAGGAGGATGGCCGTGAGTCCGAGGCCGGCCTGGGACCGCAGAGTGACTTCCAGGTCCGCCTGGAAAAGCCGGACGAAAGCTTCTGGTCCCGGCTGCCCTGCCCGCCGTGGCGGCCCGGACTCCAGCCCTGAGCCGAATCCCTCGTCCCGGGACAAGTGCATGGCTACCTTGTCTTCACGGCTGTGAGAAAGTTGCTTTTGAAAAACCCACGGAGGAAACGTGTCTTAGGCTCGTGGCTTCAAAGGGCTCTTTCCATGGGGACCAGCGGGGTCCTCCAGGGCGCCATCCCACAGCCTCCCGGTTCCTCCAGCTGTCACGCCATGGATCCATGAAGGGATCAATCTACCCATTAGATCTCAGTCATGATCCAGAAAGGACCCCCCTTCTGCCACGTACGCTTACTGTCCAGCTCCTAGACGCTCCTCAATACATCAGGCTGAGACGATTACCTGCCACACCTGTGCAATTGGAACAGAGGAGCTGGGGATGAACCCAGCGAATCCCAGTGCACTTTGTTTATTAAAATTATAGACCACCAGAGGATGCGACATAGTGGGCGACTTTTATTTAAGAGAGAATGGAAAGTTAACAGACATCTCCAGCCACTAGTGTGGCCACATTTCTATAAATCTGTGCTGGCCAGCCAAACACTCTCCCTCTCTCCCCCTCCCCCTCTCCCTCCCTCTCCCCTCCTCTCTCCCTCTCTCTCTCTCTCACTCACACACACTCTCTCTGTCTCTCTCCTTGCAAATAAAAATTTTTTAACTCCAAAAGATACTGACATAGGATTTCCCTCCCTTACTGATAACCTGCAGAACTTGCATTTTGTAGCTTTTCCATTCCTCTGGGCAGAAAGAGGACTCACTGACTCTTCCGTCATTTGTCCCTGGAATTCGAGTCCCATGTGGCTCTAAGTCTCCAGGCTTCCTTTAGCTTTAAATTCTCTGGCAGGTGAGGGACATCTAGGCTGGCGCCATTTCCTAGCTATTGGAAACTGAGCCGCAATCAACACGATGAGCAAGTATCCCTGCGGCAGTGACGAGAGGCGCTGCGTGGCAGGCACCTCACATCTTCACGTCTACAGTGCCATCCACCCCTGCTGAATCTCACGGCACCCATCTTCTCCTTCCTCTCCTCGGGGGTGGGAAGGTTAGACCCACAGAGGCTAAGTAGCCTTCCAAGATCACCCAGTTGGTAAGCGGTAGCCCAGGACTGCTCAGACAAGCTGGATTGAGAGACTGGACAAGCGGGCTGGAGAGAAGGGGGAAGCAGGGGATAACAGGGTGCCCTGGCTGGAGACTAGAGCCTCTGGAAGTGCCCAGCAGAAATGCTGGGGGGCAGAAGAGGCCAGGGGAGGGGAACGTGGTAACTTGGTGTGGGCACCTTATTTCTGTGAGTGCTACCCCACTGACGAGAGCACTTTTCTATTTATTTTCCATTTTATTTATTCATTTGTGGTTTGTTGTTATTGTTTTCCAAGATAGTCTCACTGTAATCCAGGCTGACCTGGAACTCACTCTGTAGTCCCAAACTGGCCTCGAACTCACGGTGATCCTCCTGCCTCTGCCTCCCGAGTGCTGCCACACCACAGAAGCACTTTTCTACCTACCACTGGGAGATGGGTTGGGAGAACTTTCTAGTGGCTTGGCCTTGAAAGGGAGGAGCAGGAGGAAAGGAAGTGGTGGGTTAAGGTCCGGGAGAGGGGAGGACCTGGGGCCACAACTTTCTCTAGACATGCCCTGCACCCTTGGGGAGCCCTACAATCCAACTGATTTTTAGTGTGGGTATCATGCCAACTGCTAAGGTGTGGAAAGAACCAGGCACCTCAGCAGCATCCTCCTGGGGACCTTGCAAGGCTTCAGACGGGCCAGCCAGGCCAAATGTGCCAACTGGGGCTATAGTGGCACTTCTATTGTGGGGGAAACCAACTGCTCTCTAATTGGCCTGGCGCTGGAGACCTGGTCAAAAGTCTATGGTCGGGGAGGTCTTGAGCCCTAGGGAAGTAACACCTGCTGTCGTCTGGCTAAATGCATATATTATGGCCACCAAACTGCCTTAGAAGCACAACCATATAATATGGCTCCTCTCTCTCTTGTCTAGAGAAGCTTCTCTTTCTCAGATGGCGGTGACCACTGGGCTAACACAAAAGACACCGGAGCGTTCAGCACGGGGACGTCTTTATCACACTTCCCAAGGCTCAGGGTCTATTGAGGAAGAGGTGGTGGGAAGATTGTAAGAGCCAAAGGAAGGGGAGGACTGCTTACAACACAAACTTCCAGACACAAAATGGCCTTGGTATTCATGACTTCACAGAGCCTGGTAATACCTACACATAATGGGAGGAAAAGATGATGACACCAAAACAAATCAGAGATTGAGAGGGGGAAGAGCTATGGGGGAGGGAATCAAAATGGTTCATTGTCTATAATTATGGAAGCTATCAATAAAAAGTTTCAAAATAAAAATGCTGCGTGTGGGACTGCGCACAAGCACCTAGCCTCCCCTCCCCCCTCAACTGCTGAGCCATCTTCCTAGCCTCCCCCTTCCCCTCCCCCTCTTTCTTTTGTGAGATGAAGGGACTTGCTATCTTGTCCAGGCTGGTCTCATCCATCCAAGTAGGAACTCCAAGTAGTAACCCCTTCTGTTACTACACTAAGCCTGGTTTCCATTGTTATTTATTTTATTTAATCCCCGCCCCCAACAGGGACTCTAACCCAAACTGACATGGAATTTACTCTCTAGTCCCAGGCTGTCCCTAACCCTCTTACCTCAGGTACCCTCAGGTCTTCAGTGGGGAGTGAAAATTTGTGGGAGCCCGAACGAAATCTAAAATGAACCGACGAGGATGGGATTCGAACCCACGCGTGCAGAGCACAATGGATTAGCAGTCCATCGCCTTAACCACTCGGCCACCTCGTCCCGTAGGAGGCAACTCCCTTCAAAGTCCTCCTGTGGGATTCGCAGGGACCTTTTGTGTTACTAAACTTAATAGCTCATCCCTGCCTCAGGTGCCATTAAGCTCATATTGCGCAATCACCACCAAAAGCCTGACGGGTTTATTTGATACATTCTTGATGTTTGAGCCAAAGCCTGGCACCCAGGTCCGATGCAGGCCACCGTCCCACTCTGCCCAAGGGAGGGCAAAGGATTTTTAATTTGTGACTTTGCAGAAACCTGCCTCTAATATTCGTTCTATTTTTTCTTCTGTAAAGGGCCCTCAGCAGAGCTCATCCCTCCCTACACACACACACACACACACACACACACACACACACACACACACACACCTTCCATTTTCTTCTTTCCACTACATTCATTAAAACTTGGCGTTGGTCAGCCTATGCTTTGGGGAACCCAGGCAAGACTCTGATTGCCAGCTACCAGCACTGGGAATTTCTGCTACAAAAGAAGCAAGTTTCATGGCAATTTGACCCAGATCACCCTCCTCCCAGCTGCAGGGAACACATGTGTTTTTCCACCACCATCTCAACTGACAGAATAAGCAAAACATAGCTTGTTACTGAAACACTGTAGCTTTCATTCAAAATCTATTCACCAGAATTAAGGTGAATGGATGTTTTCAATTGGTTAAACCTCTTGGGTTAATAATCCCAGTTGGGGTGGGAGGAGCTTTAAATAAACTTTTTATTTAAAGGAAGAAAAAAAAAATCAAGCCAGGTGTGGTGGCTCACACGTAATCCCAGCATTTGGGAGATTGAGGCAGGAAAATTGCCATGTGTGAGGTCAGCTAAATCTGAAGTTCCAGCCCACCCCGAGCTCCATGTGAGATAGACCTTGTCTCAAAAATAATCATAAAATGGTGACAAATATTAACTGTGTTAATATAGTAAAATGTTTAGAGAATCTTGAAGCAGATGGCAACATTGTTGCTTTTGACCTTAGTGTGCTTTTTTGTGTATTTATTTATTTATTCATTTTGGTTGGTCTCACTCTAGCCCAGGCTGATCTGGAACTATGTTGTGTCAGGGTGGCCTTGAACTCATGGCAATCCTCCTACTTCTGCCTCCCTAGTGCTGGGACTACAGGCACGCGCCACCATGCCCGGTTCATTTGGGTTTTTCAAGGTAGGGTCTTGCTGTATAGTCCAGGCTGACCTGGAATTTACTATGTAGTCCTAGGCTGGCCTCGAACTCAGCGATCCTTCTACTTCTTCCTCTGCTGGGATTAAAGGCTTGTATTACCATGCCCTGCCTAAATGTGGTTATTTGATAACTGTACTCACACAATAGATACCAATTAATTACTTGCAACAGGAAGAGGCAACTTCCCGTGTAGGAAAAAAGTCCCCCACCCCTAAATGCCACACATCTATTTAGTTCATAGGAGAAAAATCAAGTGGTGAATGAATGTGTTTGACGGTGCCTCATCTAGTTTACAGCAAAGGTACTAAAAGCATCCATGTATGATGTGTGGTGTCGGGGATTGAACCCAGGGCCTTGAGGATGCAAGAGAGGAATCATACCACTAGACCATCTTCCCAGCACTCAGACAGTCAAGTATCACCTGCCTTTCTCTAATTTTTCTTTTTCTTTTCTTTTCTTTCTTTCTTTCTTTTCTTTTCTTTTTTGGAGGTAGGCTCCCCCTTTAGCCCCAGCTGACCTAGAATTCACTCTGTAGTCTCAGGGTGGCCTGGAAGTCGAAGCAAGTCCTCCTGCCTCTGCCTCCAGAGAGCTGGAATTAAAGGTGTGCACCATTATGCTTGGCCTAATCTCATTTTTTAAATTTTTGAAATACTATCCATGAAAACTTTGAATTGGACCAACCAGATTAAAAGGGATATTACATAACATCTATTGAAATTCACAAAAGCCAGAGCTGGCAATGTGGCTTAGAGGTAGAGTACTGCCCTAGAGTCCCCAAGGCCCTGGGTTCAAACCCTGACTATAAAAAAGAAAACTGCAAAGTCCGTTACTCCCATGAGCCCCTTATTTCATTTTCTAGTAGAGAATTAACTATATAGTGGAACACTACTTTCAATAATTTTAAACCATAAAACTATCCCAAATGGAATATGAAAATGTATTACCTAAATTATGTATGATTAAGCAAAACATTAGACTAGTTTGAGATTACTTAGTAAAAATAAATACAGGTCTCAATCTAATAAATTACACATATTTCTCCACTGCCAAAAGTATGTGTAGTGAGAGGTGTTGTATGTCCTTGAGATTGAACCCAGAGCCTTGAATGTACTCCATCACTGAACTGTCTCCAGTCCTGTCTAGTGTTTTATGGGTTCTTAAACATTTTATTTATTTATTTATTTAATTTATTAAGAGATCGATTGAGGCAGACAGAGAAAGTGACTATGGGCATGCAGGGCTTTCTGCCGCTGCAAATGAATTCCAGATGCATGGCTTTATGTGGCTACTGGGAAATAGAACCTGGGCTGTCAGGCTTTGCAAGCGAATGTTTTTAACTGCTGAGCCATCTCCCCAGCCCATTTTGTTTTGAACAATAGACTGTGTAGATAATATTGGTGTGATGGCTAAGTTTTGTTGTCAACTTGACCTTTTTAGTAACTCTTGGGTGGGTCTCTGAGGATGTTTACAGGAAGGCAGCCTCTCAGCAAGGGGCAGGATGTAAAGAAGCTCAAAGAAGCTGGAAGTAAACATCCTTTCCTGCATCAGCCATGCAGGAAGGAAATTCCAGAGACTCAGGAAGCCATTAAGTCTGGGGAAGGGTTGTAAGACCCCACTCTAAGGCTATATAAAGGGGAAGAAATTCTCTCCTTGGCCCTCCTGCCTGTTCCCTGTTCTGTGTGTGTGGTGTTGGTGATGGGTTTCTCTCTCTGCTTGGACCTGTGAAAGGGGAGCAGCCTCTTTTGCATTCTGGAACTTCCCCTGTATCTATAGCTACAGATAAATCCTTTCCGCCCAAAAACTGTGCCTGGTTTGAAGATTCGTCCCAGCGGCGTGTGGCT
>PVHP010045794.1:0-13558 GCA_004024765.1 Zapus hudsonius | reverse complement strand
GCCAGGAAGACCGGGATGAGTACTAAGATATACAGGATCCCTTGCCACAAGGACTAATACAGACAGCCCACGGAGGAGGATATACAACTGATCAGGGATGGGGAGGGGGGGATTGGGGAATTCGGGATAACAACGCATGGTTTGCCCACTAAATAATGTAACTCATTATGGACAATAAATATATATTTAAAAAAAATATTTAAGCTGGTTTAAAGGACCAAACATTAATCAAATCCCCTTGGAAAGTGACTTGTAAATGGAATTAAGATTTGTGAGAGGAACATAAAGCCAAAGGAAGAATTGAGTGGTTGAATTTGCAATCTTAATAGATTGAATACTGATTGTTTAAGCACAATTAAATGTCCAGTATAGTTTTGTAGTTTTATTTATTTATTTATTTATTTATTTGGCTTCTTGAGGCAGGGTCTCCCTCTAGCCCAGGCTGACCTGGAATTCACTATGTAGTCTCAGGGTGGCCTTGAATTTATGGCAATCCTCCTACCTCTGCCTCCTGAGTGCTGGGATTAAAGGCATGCGCCACCACACCCGGCTTACCAGAGTTCTTTTTATATATGTGCAGAACACATAATGGCTTACACCAAACCATCTAAACATAAACCTAAGTATTATAACCCAACTCAAAATGAATTCCTCCCTTCTGTTACCATGGAAACATATCTTCCTTTTAGTTACCATGATCACCTTTACCTGGCCACCTTTGGTCTTGGGTAGGCTGGTCATCTATCCCCTCACCTGGCTTCTTAACTTTTCTCTCTACTGTACTTTGTACATTTCATCATGCACATGGCGTCCATATCACAGCAACAAATGAAGGACCCAGCAGAAACAAAGTGTTTCTTTCAAATTTATTTGGCTTCTGTTCCATATCTTTCTTCTCCGCCTCTTAAAAAAGATGCCTACTTTCTGTTTTTTTTTTTAAATTAAACTTTATTTACTTATTTATTTGCAAGCAGAGAGATATAAAAGAGACAAAGAGAATGGACATGCCAGGGCATCCAGCCACTGCAAATAAACTCCAGATGCACATACCTCTTTGTGCATCTAGCTTTACAAGAATACTAGGGAATCAAACCCCAATCATTAGGCTTTGCAGGCAAGCAGCTTAACTGCTGAGCCATCTCTCCAGTCCAGATGCCTACCTTCTGTATCCATACCTGTCATCACTCCTCAACAGGACACAGTATACGACCCGATGAAGCCATTTACATCAAGGTCACACTGGCTTCCTTCCTTGCTGTCAAACCATGGACTCGCTCTAATCTTTTATCATTTGATCTCTTTGTGGCATCTGAAACTTAACAACCATTACATCCTTAAAATACTCTAGTCTCGTGGCATCTGTATTAGTCTATTTTTATTTATTATAACAAAATACCAAAGGCGGGCTAACTTTAGGAGAAAAAGGGGCTTCGTTAGTTCACAGCTCAGAAGTTTGGAGGATTTCAGAGTGGATGGTGTCCCAGTGGTGGGGCATGTGGGGGAGAGATTACATTTCAAATTAAGAAAACGGAGAACAGTTTAGGGGAGGGCTCAAGCTTTAACAACTCACTCTTGGGAAAACTCAGCTGTGTCATGAGAAGCACTTTAATCCTTTCCTTGGATGGCTCCCCAAGTGACCTAAGGATTTTTCACCCAAGCAAACCTCTCAAAGGTCCCAGTCCCCAACATCAGCACCTCAACAGCCATCATTTAACACGAATCCTTAGGGGACCAATGCAAATGCCATATGGAGCACAGAAGTGTCCGTGTCCTGTCTTCAGGTTTGTATTATGATTTCAGTTATTTAGTTTTGAATTTTTTACATCATATCATGCGTACTTCTTAGATTAAGTTACCGTCCAAGAGGTGTCAGTATACCAACAATATCAGCACAGCCCCCAGGGAGGTCAGCTGACATTCTAATTGAGAAAGCCATACTCCAAGGCAGCAATAATGAGCAATTCTATTATCTGTGTCTCTATTAATACCCGATGCTTTGCTAAATCGCATACTGAATGGTGCAAATGGGTTTTAATTGGTAAACACGGTGGACTTTTGCCAGCATCCTGAATATCTGAAATGAAAGGAGCTCAAAATTTGTAGATGGTTAAATGTATTTAAGAGATTCTTCTAACCTTGATGTATAAGAAATACTTTGGCCCCGTGTCTATGGTTCAACATTCAGCTATGAACACTGGGGAACTCTGGTTCTATCTACGCCAGGATTCTCCTCCCGGAAGAAGCTACCTCTGAAATCCAGTGAGCCTTTCAGTCAAGGTTGTAGACCAACCAAACCCCAGAGAGGACAGACCAGGTGTGTGCTCTTAAACCTACATAGGAAACAGTAGCCATGGTCTGTTCTTAACCCCCAGGTTAATTAATGTTTTATTTTAAAATGTTACTATGGTACCATGTGATTTGGGATTTGGTTTGAAGAGAGAAGAGGCAACTCTCACCACCCTAACTTCATTGCTAGCTACTATAAATTCACCAAAAAAAAATTAGGGCTGGAGAGATTGTTCAGTGGAGAAAGGCACTTGCAAAGCCTGATGGCCCAGATTCAAGTCCCCAGTCCCCACATAAAGCCAGATGCCCAAAGTAGTGCACGAATCTGAGTTTGTTTACAGTGTGGCAAGAGGCCCTGGTGTGCTCATTCTCTGCCTCCCTCCCTCCCTCCCTCCCTCCCTCCCTCCCTCTCTCTCGCTCTCTCTCTCCCTTTCTTTCTCTCTCTCTCTCTCACACACACACAGATAAATAAATATATTTTTAAAAATATCCCAGAGCTGTGCATGACCCCATTGCCTCAGAGATAAAAGCGTTCCAGTGTCCAGTGCTTGGCCTCTTTATTTATACATCTCACCTGAGCAATCTTTCCCACTTTATTGCTTAAATAACCATCCAGATGCCTATCTCTCCAGACCATTCTCTGTGACATCTTTTCCCTCTTGGTGCCCGTGGTGCTATGGTTTGAATGTGAGATTCCCCCCCCCCCCGCCCTTGTAAGCTCATTTGAACAGTTGGACCCCAGATGGTGGTTCATTTGGGTAAGAGTGTGGAACCTTTCGGAGGTGGAGCCTTGCCAGGTGAGGTGGGACACTGGTGGGGGGCTTTGAGGCTTTATAGCCCACTTCCTGTTTGTTCTCTGCTTCCTGACTGTCTGCAGTGTGTTCTCTGCCTCCTACTGTCCTGCCTTCTTCTCCATGATGGGACGTATCCCTTTCCTTCCTTAAGCTACTTCCTGTCAGGTGCTGGGTCCCAGCAATGAGGAGAGTAACACACCAAACTCACCATCCTCTCTGATCACAGCTCCTTGTTACCTCTGCCTATATCTTCTATTACTGATTCCCACATGCCTAATGGATAAGTCACTGGCCTCCTGTTAGTGATCCAAGACATTTGTCCACAGACTGAAAATATCATCTGGGGCAATTCCCCAAAATCCAACGTGGCTTCCACTCCCACTGTGTGAGAGACTTCAAGGGCTAAGCCCACGGCTCTGAGTTTTAATGAACACCAAGTGATGTTAAGACACTACAAAGCCTGCCCTATGTGGCCCAATGGCACCACCATCCACCTGCCCAAGACCAAGGCTGGATGTCCTCATACACAGCAGGCCTGGGGGGAGATACCGATACAGAATTGGAGCAATGATCTTCATCAGGTTTGGGATACAGAAACAGACCGTCTGCATGTCTGGGCTGTTGTTCTCTCCTCTTTATCTCCCTGGACACCAATTTCACAGCTCTAAACATTCTCCTTTCTCTTCCTTTTTCTTTTTAAGAAAAAAGACTGTTTCATGTCACCCAGGCTGGCCTCAAACTCTCTATGTAGGGGCTTAGAGAGATAATGTAAGGACTTGAGTTCAGATCCCCAGACCCAATGGAAATACACGCCTGTCATCCCAGCGCTCGGGAAGCGGAGACAAGGGGATCCCCAAGGTAAGGTGGCCAGCTAGACTAGCTGAACTGGGGAGTGCTGGGTTCTGTGAGACGCCTGTCTCTGTAAATAAGGTGGAGTGAGAGAGAGAGAGACACTTGACGTTGATCTCTTGCCTCCATGTGTATGTGCACACACATATGCACACACATACAAACACATACAGGCATGTACACCATATAAATATACACATTTTAAAAAACCTGTGTAGCCAAGGTGACCTTGCACTCCTGACCCTACTGCCACACCTCCCTAGTGCTGGGATTAGAGGGGTGCGCCACCACACTCTTGTCTGCTTTCTGGCTTTCCTTTACTAGGGAAGGACGTATCTGTGGGAGTCCATAGTCCTGAGTTTTCTTTTCAGACTGCCAGTAGTAACGTGGGGGTTTGAATGTGAAACATCCCCCATCGCCTCAAGTGCTTGTGATTAAGCTTCCTGCTTAGTCCCCAGCTAGGGGCCCTTTGGGGGGAGAGCCTTGCTGGAGGAGGCTGATGCCGTAGGCAGGCCTTGGGGTGATTAGTCAGACCACAGGGTGTTCGGAGCCAGCTTCTTCTGCTGCTATCTGTCTGTCTGTTACTGATGTGCAAGACGTGACACCCAGCTACCTGCCCTGCCGTGCTTTTGAAACGTCCCTTCAAAAACTGCGGGCCTGAAATAAACCCTTTCTTCTCATGAGCTGTTTGCTCCAGCGAGAACATGACCGCCTAAGCAGTGACACTGGAATTCTTTCACTTCTGTGTCTTTAATGTGTTGGTGCTGGACAAAAGAGATAGGTATTTTTTAAAATCTCTCATATATATATACACGCATATATGTATGTAGTTGCAAGCAGAGAGAGAAAGAAGCAAGAAGAGAAAGGCCCTCCAGTCATTGCAAACAAACTCCAGAAGCATGCACCACTGTGTATCTGGCTTTACATGGGTGCTGGGGAATTGAACCCAGGTCGTTAGGCTTTGCAGGTAAGCAATTGCTAAGCCATCTCTCCAGCCTGGATAGGTATTTTTTTTAAGTTCTTGGTGTTAAGAATTTAGACAAACTTGATCTGAGTAGAGTCTTTAAAAGATTAAAGGGTAGCATATAATAAAGTCTTGCCAGATCCCTGGGAACAAGCATTATTCTCAACAGTAAAGTCAAGCAGGTTTCTGGGTATATCTGTGATAGTTTCCAGAAACAGTCAGATCATGAGGGCTGACCTTGATGGATTCGGAACATGATGATGTTATTAAGACACAGGAAAGGTGGGAGGTGGGGCTTACTTGAAGTAAGGGAGTCATTAGAGGCTTGTCTCTAGGGGTCTATCTTCCCTGGCTTCTTCCTTTTTTCTGATCCCTGCCCACCACCAGGTGAAGAAAGTGTTGCCACATGTTCCCACCACTGGGATATTTTGTCCAAGTTCATGGGGCTGTACACTTATGGACTAACCCCCCTGAAATGGTGAGTCAAAATAAGTACTTCCTCCCCATTAGTTGTTCGTGCCACGTATTTCATTATAGTGATGTAAGGGCGACATACACAGCAGATATGTGACTTCCTGTGTTAAGCTACTGGCCACATCCTCTTCTCTGACCTTAACCCTAACCCTGTCTTTGTCACATCATCCTATTGTGCAAGGTAAAGCCCCAACCCCAAAAATATAATGGCAGGAGTTTTAAGGAGACCCAGATCCAAAGTAACTATGCAGAAACACATTACTCACAGAAATATATAAGGCATTTATGGTTATCATCACCAAATCTAATGTGTCCTAGAAGAAATGGGTGCATACTTCTTGAAAGGACAATTGCCAGTATTTTTATTTATTTATTTATATTATTTTTAGTTTTTAATCTTGAAAATATTTTTATTTATTTTTTTTGCAAGCAGAGAGAGATAGAGAGAAGAGTCACAGACAGAGGGAATGGGTTCACCAGGGCCTCCTACTGCTGCAAACGAACTCCAAATGCATGAGCCACTTTTGTGCATCTGGCTTTATATGGGGACTGGGGAAATCGAACCCACGTCACTGGCTTTGCAGGCAAATGCCTCAAGCACTGAGACATCTCTCCAGCCCCTCTTCCTTTTTACTTAAAATATTTTTATTTATTTGGAACAAAATGCTGTCAAGTCTTGGCTCTCCGTGAGCTCCTGATGCAGTTGTACACGTGCATGGATACTATAGACCCAACACCATGGCCAGTGTTTGTAACGCCATGCCCACACATCTGTGATGCCCTTCCCAAGGCCTTGCAACACTATTAGGGTAATATTGGCAATCTGGGGGAGCTGTTGTCTGTTGGCTCTAATCCTGTAGCTCTAAGGGGGTTTATAGGTGGGATTTTTTAAATTATTTTTTTAATTCACTTGTTTGCAAGGAGAGACATAGAGAGAGAGAATGAGAATGGGGATGCCAGAGACTTTTGCCACTGCAAATGAATTCCAAATGCATATGGCACTTTGTGAAGTTGGCTCTACAAGGGTAATGGGGAATTGAACCCCAGGGCCGTCA
Source organism: Zapus hudsonius (assembly GCA_004024765.1). Classification (NCBI taxonomy): domain Eukaryota; kingdom Metazoa; phylum Chordata; class Mammalia; order Rodentia; family Dipodidae; genus Zapus; species Zapus hudsonius. Next base: position 7,136 of record PVHP010045794.1, on the reverse strand, counting down.
GGCTTTGCAAGCAAGCTCCTTTAACCATGGAGCCATCTTTACAGCAAATAAGGTGTTTTAAAAGCAAGATTCATATAATTTTACTCAATCTACTTGAACAATTTATGAAGGCAGACATGGTAGGAGCACACTGAATTTTTGTACTGTGTTATGTAAGCTGACAATCCTATTATAAGTATTAGTTGTCTGTAATCAGAACATGTAATTACTCATCAACAACATACAGATTTTGACTAGTGAGTCTTCTTAAAGAGATTTGGTGTGGTTTCTTTAAGTCTCTTGGAGTGGTTATATTTTTCTTACATTTATGAGTAATAAATTATACCTCTAAATAACTAAATAAATAATATACTACTTATATTTATTAGATGTATATTTATTATCAGTACCATTTATAATAAAAATTAGAACTCCCCTCCAGTAGAAAGATAGCAAGGAGGCCAAATGAGTTCCAGAGTCAGGAAGACGTGGCTCTCATCCCCACTCTGCCCGTCTGAGCTCTACTTTGGGCGGCTGGCAGAATCTCCTGATGCACCTGTTACGGATAGCAAATCACAAGCCCGGAGCTGACGAATGTCCCACTCTTACTCTGTGTCATGTGACTCTTGCTGCAGTTTTTAAAAGATGAATTAAAGTAGTCAAAGGATGACCCGCCTATTTGTTGTCTCCAAGGGTCTTTCGTTCTGGGTCATTGTTGTGGCACTGGGGATCTACTCAGAGCTGCAGCCCACGCCAGGCAGGGGCTCTGCCACTACAACCTTTCCAAATGCTTTTCAACTCTGTGATAGCAACAGAATTTTAGACGGGAATGATCATGAAAGACTACTCAAAGAATCTTCAAAACAGATCTTTGGTGTCAATAGTTCGAGGCCACCCTGAGACTACATAGTGAAGTCCCAGTCAGCCTAGGCTACAGCAAAACCCTACCTGGAAAAACAAAGCAAAACAAAAAAGATCCTTGGGCTGGAGAGATGCTCAGTGGTCAAGGTGCTTGCTTGTAAAACCTGATGGCCCAGTTTCAGGCTGTGTCCAGTGCGTGGTAGTGCCTATTAGTGTTAATTAGTGTGGTGGCACACGCCTTTAATCCCAGCAATTAGGAGGCAGAGGTAGGAGGATCGCTATGAGTTCGAGGCCAGCCTGGGACTACATAGTGAATTCCAGGTCAGCCTGGGATAGAGTGAGACCTTACCTCAAAAAACCAAAATAATGATAATAGTAATAATAAGTGGAGAGAGATTGAAGAAGACACCCAGCATCAACCTCTGGCCTCTGTATGCGCCCCACACAAAGCTCCCATACACACAGGAACACAGAACACGCCCATTTGTGATACTGACAGATGAAATTAATGGGTTGCTCTGAGAGCAGGTCTGCTCCAACAGCCAGCTTGACCAGGTCTCTCATTCATTCTGTTTCTTGCCAAGCGATTCCCTGTGCTACCTTGTGACAGAGACAGGAAGGAGGCTATCGCCAAATGTGACCCCTCACAGATTCCTTGGAGCCTGCATCAGAATAACCTCTTCTGTTAGCAACAGGTCACAGTCCAACGTAGTGGGTGTCAGGGATAACTGAAGTCGAAATGATTGAACTGCATGAACTTACCGGATCTCTCTGCTCTTTCAGGGGTATTTCTGCTCCAACATCTCCCTCAAGGTTGACAGAATCAATGCACTCAGCCAGGGTGTCCTCAGTCACTTCATTGAGGGGCATCTCTATGGCAGCAGTGTCCTTGGGCTGTTCTAGAAGCTCAGCAGCAACAGTCTCTGAACACTGACCAGCTGTGTCCTCACGCAAATCTCCCAGGGAGTCGGCTGGCGCAGGCTCATTTGAAGTTGTGGCTGGGTCACTCTGTGCATCTGTCACTTGGGCCGAAGAGTCACTCTTGGCCATCTCAGCAATGTTTGCTCTGTCTCCATCGGCTAACGTGTCACCAGCGTCATCAGACATTTTAATATCTGTCAACATGATTACAAATACTTTTTGCTTTAATTTGACATGTTAATCATTCAGTCAAAGCCCTGGTAGGAATAAACTTTCTACCCATGAGTAACTCTAACCTGTGGTAGGTTGAATAATGCCCACAAAGACATATAATCCTGGGAACCTGGGAATGCCGAGAAACTCCGGGTGCAATTGCAGCTCTTGCCATGGGGAAGCTATCTTGGTTCCTCTGAGTAGACCTTTAGTGCAGTCACAGGGTCTAACTATAAGCAGAGGGCCACATGATGACAGAAGCAGAGATCAGAGTGATGCACCTTGAAGATGAAGGAAGCGGCCATGAACCAAGGGATACAGGCAACTTCTAGAGGCTGAAGAAGGGAAGGAAACCATCCCTCCCTCAAAAACCCAGGAGGAACCAGCCCTGCCAGCACATTATCATAGCCCAAGGATTCAGAGATCCTCCCGTCTCTGTCTCCAGAATGCTGGGATCACAGGTGTGTGCCACAAGCCTTGGCATTTTTGCATGGGTTCTGGGGACTAAAGTCAGGCCCTCATGCTTATAGGGCCAGCACTTTACCAAGTAAGCCATCTCTCCAGCTCTCCAGTCGTTCATCTAGTCTGACTTCTCTTTGTAATAAATGAAAATAGCATAGAAAATATTTGAGAGTTTAAGCTGTGCATGGTGGTGCAAGCCTGTGACCCCAGAATTCAGGAAGCTGATGGGGGAGGATCAAGAGTTTGAGGCCGGGCTGGAGAGATGGCTCAACGGTTAAGGCACTTGCCTCTAGTGCCTAAGGCCGTAGGTTCAATTCCCCAGGACCCACATAAGCCAGACGCCACAAAGTGGTGGCCCTGATGCTCAATCTCTCTCTCTCTCTCTCTCTCTCTCTCTCTCTCTCTCTCTCTCTGTATCTCTGCTTGAAAAATGAATAAATAAAATATTTAAAAAAAAGAGTTTGAGGCCATCCTGGGCTACATAGCAAACTCCTGGCCAGGCTGGGCTACCTAGCAAGACCCTCTCTTTCTCCTTGCAAATAAATGAATAAAATATTTTTAAAATAGGTTTTAAAAAATCTCAGAGCTGGGATTGACTGAACCCACCCCCTCTCAAGAATACATAATATTAATAGCTATGACTTCCTGAGTGCCTGTGGCAGCCAGGCTATTTGCACAATTACTGCCTATGAGTTGATATGTTGAGTTCCAGTTCACAAATACGGAAACTGAGCCTTAGAGGGCCTACTTTCAGTAAATGGCAGATTTGAACCATGTCTGACTTTGAGACTGAACTACATCGCAGCTCTGTCTGCAAAGCCACCTGCCTCTTCTCTTGCCAATGGCCAAACCGTTCCAGCTCTGTATTCAGACCCATGTCTCTCCTCACTGCCAAGTCCTTGCGGTGGCTCCTTCTCCACTGCTGTGACTCCCCCTTCCTATCCCTACTGAGCTGAAGTCCCTTGATCAGGCCTCTGCTCTGAATCCCTCCCCGAACCTTAAGTGGGACATTCTCTCCACACTGCACATACATTCCCAACAGCCGCTTGATGACCATGGCTCCATCCGGTGCCTTTCTTAAAGGTCCAGCTAAAATAACCACTTCCTCCATCCTTTGTTCCAACTGGATTTTACTTTCTTCTTCTGAATTCCCAGAGTGCTTCACGCCTCCCTCATCTTGGACAACAACACTCCTCTTTTTAAAAAAATATTTTTTATATTTTTATTTATTGACACGCAGAGCAGAAAGATAGAGAGAAGAGAGACAGAGAATGGGCTTACCAGGGCCTCCAGCTGCCACAAATGAACTCCAGATGCATGCACCACTTTGTGCATCTGGTTTTGTGTGGGTGCTGGGGAACTGAACCTGGGTGGTCAGGCTTTGCAGGCAAGCGCCTTAATGGCTGAGCCATCTTTCCAGCTCCTCTTTGATTAGAGTTGCTTGAGGGTTTTCCCCCTATTATATTGTAAATTCAATGACTACAAGGGTCTTCATTGTTTTGTTTTCATATATTTTACATAGTGTGGCTATCGTGTTTCATACACAATGGGAAGTTTGGTTTATTAAATTTGTATAGAGAAACTACTGTGTTTAGTGCAGATTGTTCCAAGGGACTCCATACTTCCAAGCTATCTTTCATTTGTTCTTTCACCTCCCCCTGAGTTTGTTAGTTTTCTGTCACTATAACAAATTCCTGAGGTAATCAACTTTTAAATAAGAAAGGTTTACTTTGGCTCACAGTTTTGAAGGTTTTCAGTCCATGATTGGTTAGCCCATAACTTTGGGGTCTGTGGAGAGGTCATATAACATGATAGAAGTGTGTGGTAAAGCAAAACCTCTTACTTCATGGCCAGGAAGAAAAAAAAGAGGAGAAAAAAGGGTCCCAGGTGTCACTATCTCCCCCAGTGACTAGAATTCCTCTTGCTAGACCACATCTTTGACGTTTCCACCAGCTCTCTCCCAATAGTGCCGAGCTGGAGGCCAGGCCTGCACATGGACCTTCGCAAGACAAGCTAGGTCTTCACTGTAGCACTGAGCTACAATGTCTCTTGAAGTTACTGAAAGCACTCCTGCAAACAAAGGAACAGGTAGGAAAGGTGATGCTGGCTTCGCTCTGGCTGATGTATGAAGTTGGGTTATGCTGGCTCTGACCTGGGGAGGAGTCTGCCCAGGGCCGTTTCAACAGTGAAGGGTGAATGACAGACGGCCACAGAGCAGAAGAGGGGACGGGAACGGACCAGGTAATGGGGGATCATTTGGAAGCTGATAAAATCTTTGTGAAGGAGGCTGAGCAGGTAAGAGTACTGAGTGGGATCCTCAGCACCCATGTAAATAGCCATGCCTGTAACCCCAGCATGGGGGGGCAGAGAGAAGGATTTCTGGGGCTCCCTGGTCATCCATTAATACAGAAATGGGAGCTGCAGGCTCACTGAGAAACTGTTTAGACATAGAGGATGACATCAGCGATTTTCTCTGGCCTCCACACGCATACACACTGGGTGAACACATCTGCATACACATACTCACATGCATCACACATACTATACATACACACATACACATACCCCAAAACATCCTTGTGAAGACCTCTTTCTGAGTCAGGACTGATGTAGAACAGAGAGTGGGCAAGGACAGCCTGCCAGGTAAACCTTGCCCTCTGCCTGTGTTGGTAAATACAGCTCTACTGGGCAGAGGCCTGACTTGCTGCTCACACCAGTAATGGATTCTCTAGCATTACAGAGCAGAGCTAGACACCACACAAACCATGTGGCTGTAAAGTCATAAAGGTCAAAATATCTACTATCTGGTCTACCTCCAAAAATGTCTGCTAGCCCACAGCCTAGGACACGACTTGACTACCACAGCCTAAAGCATTCTGTCTAAACCTCTCCCTAGTTTCTTCATCTGAGCCGGTCACAGATCATATCTGATATTTTCATTTCTTTGGGATGTGATTTGAACATCCTTGTTATTAATCTGGAACATGAAGAAAGCGTCAGTCAATTTCACTTCCCTATAAGCAGGACTGTGAGAACAAAGCTCCTGGCTATGTCGATGTTCATGGGCAAATAAAAACCACCATGGGGCTGGAGACATGGCTCAGCAGTAAAGATGCTTGTCTGCTCCTACCACGTCTGCCTTCATAAACTGCTCAAGAAGACTGAGTGAAATTACGTGAATCTTGCTTTTAAAACACCTTATGTGCTGGAAAGATGGCTCCATGGTTAAAGGAGCTTGCTTGCAAAGCCTGATGGCCTTGGGGTTCAATTCCCCAGTACCCACATATAGCCAGATGCACAAGGTGGAGAATTCATCTGGAGTTCATTTGCAGTGGCTGGAGACCCTAACACACCCATATTCATTCTCAATCTCTCTCTCTCTCCCAAATAAATAAAAATAAAATATTAAAAAGCACTATGGACACTTTGTTATATGTGTCTTGCCTTAATGTATTGTTATACTATGCATATATATTCTGTGTGTGAGCAGATGTGTGCCCTGTGTGCACACATGCAGAGGCCCGAGGAGAATGTCAGGTGTCTTCCTGCTGTTCTTCTGCATTGATGCCTTGGCATCACTGAACCTGACCCTGGAACTGTCATTTTCCATTCAGCCTAGTATTCTCCTAACTCCACCCCACAGGACTGGCCACACCTGGCTTTTACGTGAGTGCCTAGGATTGGACCCGGGCCCTGTCACACTTGTGCCACAAGTGTTCTAACCTGCTGAGCCATCCCCCTGCCCCCATATGTATTCTACAAGACTTTGCCATATACCATGTGATATATGTGCATGTAAATTACTTCTAATCAATATCATAAGGTGATTGGTTGGGATCTAAAATGCCCTGTTCTAGGACATCTACCCTTCCAGACAGAGAGCTCACTGACTGTCCTGTTGGCTGGCTCTTCCAGGATATGCTAAGAAGCATAAATGATACTAGAAATCACTTTGCACTGGTGAAATGGCAAGTGCTTAAGATTTGAAGAAGAGTGAGACACAACTTACTGGTGCCTTCAGCTTTCTCCATTCAGGGCCTCAGATTCTATGGAGTCCAGCCCTCTGCTGCTCCAGGACTCCAAAGCCAGAAGCTGACTGGAAGGTTGGCTTAGTCCTGTTCTTAGCATAGTGAGCCAGGGCTGGAAGCTTACCAGAGCAGGCTGTGGAACCAAGCCTGGGTGCTAGACTCCACAACTATGCCGCAGAATTCCATGAGGACGTCAGTGCACAGGGAAGGAAGCCTGCAGCCCTCACCTACCTGGGACGACCCCAGTGCCCTGGTCAGTTTCCCCATAGTGCAGAAGTACTGCAGTTAAACCTTCCATCTCTGCATCCAACCAGAGGCTGCACTGCATCCAACCAGAAGCATGACCAGCTCTTTGGAAACACCCAAAGAATCATTATAGGCATCGAACTGACATTGCTAAAGCATATTTACAGATACTGTATACATTTCAGAAAAGCCAGTTTTTCCCATATGTTTAAATAATAAAAACTGGGGCTGAAGAGATGGCTCAGCGATTGAGGCACTTGCCTGCAAAGCCTAAGGACCCGGGTGCTGTTCCCCAGTGCCCACATAACATAAGCCAGATGCACAAGGTGGCACATTCGTCTGGAGTTTTATTGCAGTGGCTGGTGGCCCTGGCATGCCCATTCTCTCTCTCTCTCTCTCTCTCTCTCTCTCTCTCTCTCTCTCTCT
>PVHP010045793.1:0-15624 GCA_004024765.1 Zapus hudsonius | reverse complement strand
AGTCAGCAGGGTCATTCCTGTGCCCCCTGGAGATGTATTTCGTGAAGACTTGCCTCCTTCATTTCTCATAGTGACTTTCTTCTCTTCTAGTTTATTGCCACACATCCCTGAAAAGCCCAGGACAAAGGGTTTCTACCTGGGAATTCTCTTTGCACAGAGGTGGGAAGCATGAAAGCCCCTGGGAGAGAGATAGCATGCATGCAGATTGACAGCCAGGTCCTCCAAAGGAATGAAGCATTGTCATGGAGCTTGGTCTATCCACGCCAGGATGAGGCAGAATTCTGCTTCTTCACATCCATCTAGGAAGCAACTGGCTCACCATCACCCAGAACTTCCAGGGAGCTACTGTTTTGGATCTATTCTGCCAAGGAATAGAATATGCTGGAACTTTACTATTGCTTAGAAAATAGCCCTAGGCCCTGCCATCCCTCATTTATAGTGTATGCAATGTGAAAGGAAAGGAACACCCCCAACTTCAGGACTGAGTGACCAGTGGCTCTGGGATTGGTTCAAGGACTGGAGAAAGTGGAGCAGTCAGAGCCAGTGGGATATAAATGTCTTCCTGGGAGGTCATGTGATATAGTAGATCACATAGGACATTCTGTATCCACATCCACATCCCCTGGAGTGTCTCACTTGGTTTCAACCACTACACGTTTACCTTGCAGATATGTGTCTTGGACCATTATTTAACCTTTCTCTACCTCAGTTCCATTATTTCTAAAGCAGGAAACATATGTACCTCTCACAAAGATGTGATTAAATGAATTCCTACTACTCAAATACAGATTAAGTAGCAAAGTAGCAAATTAAAAGTGCTCTTAAGTCTGTGTTATGATATTCATACCTTAAGATTTCTATGGAAGGAATTTATCATAGTTTTATGGGAATTTTTTAGTGCAGTCATCTTGGGTGTGTGAGGGAGAAAGTGTCTGAAAATAAAGCAAACTTGGAAGGCAAAGAAATGGAGTATGTGAAGAGTGAACACCGGTCCTGGTGGTGTTACCTAATGTGCAGTCAAGCTGTGTCCAAGGAAAGCATTTTCCCATCGCACACACACACACACACACACACACACACACACACACACACACTCACAAACACACACACACACTTTATTTTTAGAGCTGTCCTATTATTTCATTGTTGTTTGGAGTCGAAGGTATAAAAATACCCTGTAGAGTCCCTGCTCCCACGATGTCCTGATTATCAAAACTAAAGTGGTATATGTCTTGCAACTGATAAATTTACATTGACACATATAGATTTATTAGCACTCTAAATCTATAATTCATGTTAGATGCGCTCTGGTTAAGATCCTACAAGTTTGCACAAATGATTAATTATGTATATTTACCATTATAGAACCATAAAGAAGAATCTAACTGCCCTAGAAATCCTCTGTGCCCTGAAAAGTCATCCATTCCTCCCAAATCCCCTAGCAATATTTTACTGTCTTGATAGTTATGCCTCTTCCGGAATGTCATAGAGTTGGAATTACATTGGTTTGGAAAAATAATTACTTTGTAGATTGGCTTTTTCAATTTAGTAAAATCATTATGGGTCTCTCTCCTCTCTCTCTCTCTCTCTCTCTCTCTCTCTCTCTCTCTCTCTCTCTCTCTCTCTTTTGCTCTGAGTAATATCTCATTGTCTGGGTGTACCACCTATTGAAGGACATCTTGATTGCTTTCCAAATTTAGACAAATATCTACAATGCAGCTATATCCAGCCAGTGCAAGTTTCTGTGTTAACATAAGTCCTCAACTCACCTGAGTACAATCTCCAGATTATATGATAAAGTATGTTCAGTTTTGTAAGAAGCTGCCAACCTTTCTTCTAGAGTGCCCTGAACCATTCTCCTTTCTTACAAGCCCTGATTGAGCATGTCCAGTCTCATTGTTGGCCCACTAAACAATGTAACTCATTATGGACAATAAAAAATATTAAAAGAAAAAAAAAAGAAACAAATTGAGGATCAGTGGTGCACACTTGTGATCCTAGTTGAGTTGTTATCCCCAATTCCTCATTGCCCCCTTCCCCCTCCCCAGTCAGCTGGATATCCTCCTCCGTTGGCCGTCTGGATCAGTCTCTGTGGTAGGGAACCATGGATAGCCTAGTACTCAGCCCAGTTCTCCTGGCCCAAGTGTGTTGTTACTGAGGGTTGCCATGCCTCTGATATTCTCCCCCACCACGACTCTCATAATCTTTCTGCCCCCTCTTCTGCTCAGTTCCCTGAGTCGTGGTGGATGAGTATTAAGGATGCTTTGATGTTGTGAGCTTAGGGGTTTTTGTGTCGAAAATCGTTGGTTTCTGTCTCACTGGCTTATCCTGTGTTGATTGAATGGCTGTGGCTATGGGTCCCTTGTTCATCCTGTCATTCTCTGCAGGGTTCCCTATGGATCCTCCACGATATGACAATGCATTTGCTTATAAGGTTATACAGTTTCATTTTTATATCGCCTATGTTTATATATGAGACCTCTAAATTCTTAGAAATTTATAGTATGTTTTTGTCACTGATGTGAATCTGATATAGCACATTATTACCCCCTTTTCTTGTAACTTTCCTTTTAGAAGACACTAGAAAAGAACAAAGCATTAAACAATACAACAACAAATAATGATATAATAACAAGTCCAATATCTAATGATCATAAATATTATAAAGAAAACATGTTTATAAAGATAAACAGGGTTACGGGCATATTGATCATCTGGAAAGTGGGAGAATATTTTAGGTAATATAAACTGGAAAGTCTGCTCTGACAGTGACTATTGAAGTGAAGTAACAAAGGAAGAGAAAGGCTAAAATGCATTCCAGCTTCAGAGACTATGGAGAGCATGGTAGGGAATGCTTGGAGCGCTGACTGAAGAAATCATCATGGTCTTGGAAGCCATGGTGAGGATTCACTCTTGCAATTCAAGAAGGATGCATCATTAAAAGGTTTCATTTCAGCAGTGGCCCAGAGTGATGTAAGTATGAAAATAACTGAATCCCAGCTACTGTGCGAAGAATAGACTACAGATGTGCAGTTATGGCAGAGATGAAAGGCTTGGAAGGAAAAGGGGAATAAAAAAATACAAATGGCTTTTGTGATATGTAGTTGAGAATACAGAATACAAACAGGTGATAAAAATGTAGTAAATTATTCCACCAGCATAGCTTAAATGTTCAAAGAGCAAGCATACCAAGAGGCCATAGACAGCATGGGAACAAATGAGGTGGTTATTTTCAAATAAAAATGTACTAATAAGAATAGCCTGCAGGACAAATATGGTTCCTGAGTCATGTGAAAACCCCTGCCCAGAAGCTACAACACAGAGGAGAATCACAATGTGGGTCACTGACTTAATTCTATCATTTTGAGTGAACTACATTTTAAAAAGTCAAAAGAGCAGATAAAATTAATTTTAATTTTATTTAACCAAACATTTCTAAAATATTGTCATCGCAATGCCATTAGATGACATTGCTTCTTGACCAAAGGCAACGTGCTTGTGAACAAGAAATGGGTCTTTAACAGTTTTATAAATGGGACTTGTTAGCCATCATGTTTTATGCAGGGGATTTCAACTTGAGTAGTTAATCCTTATTAGGGTACCTTTATTGGTTTCACTCAATATATTCCTACCTCCAGATGATCTCGGAAATTAAGAGGCATGATCTCTTGAACATATTGCTCCAAAAATATCAGTCTGCAGCAATAAAAATTTGTTCCAAAGAACACAAAGCCATTAGGCTCTCTTTTCTTCCACTGATACATGAGTAGTCATGTGCCCCTCTCTGATCTTGACACAATATGTTTCTTCTCCTGGGACTCATTGGGACATGGCTGATACATGAGAGCCTGAATCCTATTTTTATGGTACATGAAAGTAACTTAGCTTCTTTCTTTATAAAACACAATATGGGTACTCATCTTTCTATTGAATTGCTGTCAGAGAAGGCTTTGCCCAAGGTCAACATAACAAGCCTCTCTAGTAGGTACTGAGGCCAACTTTAATACATTCGGAGGATTTATGGCAGATTCTTAGCACCAAAGATTGAGCTGATAATTGTAGGCATTTGGCAGTGGCGTTAGCACTTTGTCTGTGCAGATCTCCATGTCCTATTACCAATTCTGAGGAATCATTAACACAGTGGGGAAAAGTACCAAGTGGAGTTAGGGATTCCTCACTGCCCACCACAGGCAATATCAGAGAAATCTCTGCTGTCTGCTTTGATCATAATGAATATGAATGAACAAACATAAACATTTCAAAAAGCAACATGCAAAACATAGAAAGAAAAAGTGCCTGTTTTCAAGTGGGATCCCTCTGTGAAAACCCCGTGAATGTTTTTATTGGAACTAATTTTCAGCATTTCAAAAAACGTACTCTGTAGCCTATACCCTGGTTGGATCCCAATACCACTATAAAGGTGACTCACTATATGATAAAAATAGGAAGAAGAAGAAGAAGAAGAAGAAGAAGAAGAAGAAGAAGAAGAAGAAGAAGAAGAAGAAGAAGAAGAAGAAGAGAGGAGAAGGAAGAGGAGGAGGAAGAGGAGGAGGAAGAGGAAGGGGGAAGGGAAAGGAGAGGGGGAGGAAGAGGAGAAGGAGGAGGAGGAGGACAGAGAAGAAGGAGGTTGACAAATACTTCAGTAGAAAGCATGGAGGAAAATGAAAAAGGAGTGCAGAAGTTTTGCCCTATTAAGAAGGATAGACAATTTGACTATTTTTAACAGAAATATGGAGCTTTTTAATGTGACAGATGAAAATTGATCTTGTTTGATGTGACTCCTAATGTGCTTGATGAGTGTGAAGTGATGAGCTATTGTTTCATCTCAGCAACTGAATTCTGCAAGGGAAATAGAGGCAGCTTCAGAAGCACCGATTTTTATGGCTGAGATACAAAAGAATATTGGCAACGAAAACACTTCTCTTTTCCCTAAATCATGTCAGAAATCCACTCACTTCATAAGAAAGAACTAATGTATTCAGAATTGGAGCCTCGTGGAAAGTTGAAGTACCAGGCTGACCCTACTATGGGCTCTCTTTTGTGACATTCTCATCCTTTAAGATGTTGCTCTCCATGAAGATGAAGCGACTACCACTACTCTGTCTGTACATTTAGAATGTTCTAGTGCCTTGCTATCCTCAAAGCAGAGCCTCTCAAAAAAGTTGAGCCCAGAATTGCTAGTATGGAGACTTCCCAAGGGACAGTAAGAAATTCAGAGGCAATTCTTAACAGCTGGGCATTTAGTGGGGCTGTTTTGTTCTTATCCATATCCATAATCTTAACTCAAAATTCCTACCTATGACATGGGTCCTGACCTATTCCTATAGATTTTTACAGGAATAAGAAGGTTACTAATGTCTGGGTAGAAATCACCACTCTGCTGTGAAGTAGATTAACCCTGAGGATGCACCCCAGGACACAAATAGCTCTCCCTTTTGCAAAACAGGAAGAGGCAGCTAAAAAAAGCAAATATTAGATATATTATCCTACCAAACGCACACATTTAGAAATATTTACTCTCCTTTAATCTAAAATAGCAGCACTGCAAGTATATTTTCTACTGATACATTGAATTCTTTTAGGGACAGCCAGGGGTTTTGCCTGCTTTTGCAGGCAAACAGAATGCATGAGTTATGGATCATGGCGGCTTCCACTAAGGTGCCAGGCAATGTGTGACCGGCTCAGACTTCCTGCAGGTAGCTTCTCAGTGAACCCTTCATGAAGCCTGTAAAGCAGAGTCTAAGTTGTAGCAGATGTCTGGGGATGGTGAAAGCTGCTAGGGTTTTCCAAGGACCATGGCAGGCACCGAGGGGAGTCAGCCCAAGATAGAGGTCTCATGTGCTCCAAATGACATGGCTGGAGGGACAGCGTTTCCCAATCCTGTTGAAGTTCACATCATGCCACCATCTAGCCTGGATGCCAGACACAGAGCTGAAAATGTAATGTCTGCTCTGTTGAGTTTTGGTATTGCTTTGGCCTTCATCTTTCTACGCTAATGTTTTGTTTTTCTAGAAGGCTTTGTCCATGCTGTGAAAATATGTAACTTTTAATTTTTACAAGAATTTGCCTTACATTCAGTAGACTTTAAACTTTGGATTTTTTCTTCATTATTGACAATTATTCTTTCTTTCTTCTTTCTTTCTTTCTTTCTTTCTTTCTTTCTTTCTTTCTTCTTTCTTTCTTTTTGAGGCAGGGTGTCATTCTAGCCCAGAGTGACCTAGAACACACATTTTGTATCACAGACTGGCCCTGAACTCATAGTGATACTCTTAGCTAGGTCTCCCAAGGCTGGGGTTAAAGGAATGAGCCACCATACCTGCTTCATCTTCTCTTTGTAAAACCTTTGGACAACCTCTCTATATATACACAACATATCCTGGTCATAATCTCCACATACATATGCACAACATACCCTGATCATAATCCCCATGACATTTTTGTGAGCATCCTCTACATACACCTTCCTTTGGACGTTTGATAAATGGAACTATCAAGAATATGGAGATTATAAATTTTGCTAATTTTATAAATATTTATTTATTTATTTATTTGGACACTGAGGGAGAGATAGTGACAGAGAGGCATGCTAGGGTCTCTATTCACTGCAAACATACTCCAGACGCATGTACTAACTTGTGCATCTCGCTTTATGTGGGTACTGAGGAATTTAACTCAGGTCCTTCTACTTTAAAGGCAAATGCCTTAACCACTTAGCCATCTCTCCAGCCCCTTCCTCATGAGAAGGCCATGAGCCCTTAGGGACCAGGGGTGGAATGTTTTGGTCTGAATCTGAAATATCCCCAAAGGCTCATGTTCCTAGTTGGTGATGTCATGGTGCTGTGATGGAACACTGTAAAACCTTCGGGAGCTGAGGATCAACAGGCAGAAGTAGATCACTGGAGTGCCTTTCAAAGCTATAGCATGAACAAGGTCCTTGATTCAGGTTCCACTATTTGCTCTTTAGTCAACTACAATATGAATGGCTGTCCTCTACCATACACTCCGGCCATGAATGCCTTCCCTGCTATGATGGGCTGCAACCCTCTGAAACTGTGAGCTAAAATAAACCTTTCCTACCTTAGGTTGTCTTTGTTGGTCACAGTGACACACACACACACACACACACACACACACATGCACACACAATAATTCAAACGGATGGCCACTGCTGATGATCTCTAAGCATAGGCTGGATGGGACCCAGAATTTCCATGTAAGGGAACTTGGCAATGAGAGATAGCTGAGAATGGGGAGCACAGCTTGGAGGTGAATAAAGTGAACCTGAGTCAACAAGGCATTAGAGTTGCTGGAGAGATGGTGACAGAATCTATGGCAAAACATAAGATGGGAGATGCCCTGTTCCTAGGGGCTGAGAGTTAAATAAGGTGAAATATGAGTTCAAGCTTCAGCTCTGTGGTGAGATGCAATTTCCTAATGAATTAGGTGACATCAAAAATAAATTATAAACAGCAAGTCTACAGAGCAGAATGTGATGCACTTGATAGGAACATTGTTTTCGCAAAAGACTCAATGAAAGGCAATGACTATATAAAATACATTCAATTTCACCATTAATCTAGAAAAAAACACAAGAACAATTTCACATATCAGATCATCAAAACTGAGAAGTACGAAAAATAATAAATCAAGGTTGAGGAAAGTGAGACACAAAGAATAGCCAGATGCTATGCTCATGGAGTTAAATTGTTTTGGGTGTTCATGAGTCATCTAATAATCTTCAGGCAAAACCAAACCAATTACTTTCTTGGATACAAAATTTTCACTGGGTGAGAAATTTAATGATCTGTACATACAGCTAAAGATGAATGAAGAAGAGAGTTTTCAGGACTACAGTTGTGGGAAATTAGAAATAACTTACATTTCAGTGGAAAGAATAAGTCATATATGACCATCTGTATTATTTTCCTGTTGCTACCATTCAAATTACCACTAATTTATGATCCCTACAACACAAATTAATTATCTTCTCTTTCTGTAGATTATAAGTTCAATAAAGTTTCATTGGCCAAAATCAAAATGTCACCAAGTTGTGTTCATTTTTGGTGAGTCCAGGAAGACAATCCTTTCCTTCTCTTTTCTACTATTTTAGATTCCTTTAGGTTGTATGAATGAGGTTCCTTAAACATGCTGATATTAATATCAAGGAGGTCCCCAGCTTCAGGCTGCAACATTCCTTTGTATATAACCCATTTCTCTATCTTCAAAGTCAATAATGGGCACTGTGACCTATCCTGATTTCCTCCACTTCTGGGGGTCTCAATGAGCTCAAATTGGGCCCATCTGAGCAACTGGGGATAAACCCCACATCTTAAGGTCCACAAAGGCCATACCCTTAATCAAACATGCAAAGCCTTTTTTGTTATGTAATATTTTCATAGATCCTGGGGAATAAAATGTTGTCATATTTGGGAATCACTATTCTGTTTATTATACCATCCTTACTGTGGAAAGCAATGTGATTGCTGAAAAAGATATAAATAAATTCCTATTTCTGAAATATCTCCAATAAAGTAGAAAGTAAAACGGAATTCAAAGGTGGTTCTGATATGCCTTATGCTAACATATTCATATGTTAGTACATTTTACAAGGAAACTATACTTTCATATTCATTATGCTCTTAAAAATGTAACATTATTTTAATACTGAAAGGAAAGGGAGATGAGTAAAGCTATTGAGACCAGAGTATCTCATCCTTCTGTGTCAGGATGTTCATCTCTCTGCCCTCACACTCAAACCCTTTTCTCATCACAGGTCCCAGATTTTGCTTCTAAATTCATTTTGATTACTTAGATTGATATTATACCCAATCTTCTCCTGTCAGTGACAGACAAAACTCTTTGAAACCTTAATAATGACCTGAGATTCATATGGTCAAATGTGTTAAACCTGTAGAGAAACTTTGACCTTTGCCAAAAACAAAAATATCCTACTGCATGTTCAATGCAACAAAAAAGGCCTCCATCTAAAGGATCAGTCAGGTCCCAAATGATGTCTCTACTATTATGAGAATTCCATTGACCAAGCAGACCACATTTATACATGCTAAGATCGCCTCTCCTGTTTTTCTGAGATGAGGAATTTAAAAGACCAATGTAGTGGGGCTGGAGAGATGGCTCAGCTGTTAAGGCACTTGCCTCCAGTGCCTAAGGCCACAGGTTCAATTCACCAGTACCCACATATGCCAGACCCACAAGGTGGTGGCCCTGGTGTTCTCTCTCTCTCTCTCTGTCTCTTTCTCTGCTTGAAAATAAATAAATAAAATATTTTTATAAGACCAATGTATTAGCTTCAAATATTGGTCACTCACTGACTGTGGTTTGGTGGACATTACTCTACATTAGAGAAGAATAAATAAGATTGTGTGGTCAGTGTGATAGTTATTATCATAAGCAAATGCAATGCACATGGAAACAGCACGAGGTAGTCTCATTTGCTCTGTTAACATTTTCTTTTCCTTCCCTGTGTATTGATTTGTCTCCTACACATCATTCAAAGTCTCTCTCAGATGAGGCTTGTTATAAAGTCTTTATTCACAATGTCAGCTCATGTTAAGCATCCTGTTTTTCTGTCTCTTATTTATTCAAGCAAATTTTCTGAGGCTGAACTAGGCCTGGAGGTATCACAATGAGCAGACCTTTCTCTGCCAGATGGAGAAAGGTACCATAATTTAGAATATTAGTAATTGGTTCATCATGATGCACGTAACCCACTGTTGGTCTGCAGCATCAACAATACAGAACAGAGACAAATTAGGAAGAGTTTTCCCAAAACTGCCATTGAAATTGAGATATAAATGGCAGGTGAGTGTTAATTAACCTCAATCTGCAATAATAAAGTTGTTTAAGCATATTTGTATATGCATGAGCCAGATAAGATATATAATGGTTCAAATACTTGGTAGCTAAGTAGAAACCCAACGGATGAGTACTTAATTTTTCTTCCTTCACTCAAGCTTCTAGCTTGCATCCAGTAACACTTCTAACAAAATGTGCACACTGGCCATAGCTCCATACACACGTTTTGAAGTAGACAGAAGACCAATAAACAAACATTACATCTATTATAAAAGTTGCTTAAACCAGGCCTCAGTGGCTCATGTCTTTAACCCCAGTACTTGGGGGCTGAGGTAGAGGGTTCACTGTAAATTCAAAGACCAGTCTGGGCTACAGATTGAGCTCTAGATCAGTAAAGGTTAGAGTGAGACCCTGCCTCACTCTAAAATAGTAACAATAATAAAATAAGGCCTCTTCTTAGCCAGACTATGTAGTTGAGATCTATAACTTATAATCTTTGTTACTTGGAAGACTGAGGCAGGAACATTTCAAGTTCGAATTCAGCTTGGACAATTTACTAAAACATTATATCACAAAATAAAAAATATAAGAGGGCTGGAGATACAGTTCAGTGGTAGAACCAAGCGTGTGTGGAGCCCCTGATTAAATCCCCAGTCGTGAAAGGAAGGGGAAAAAAAAACCTACTTCTTAAAGTAATCTTGGGTCAGGCTTGCTTATTTTTGATCACAGATATGCTAGTCAGGTTGGTTTACATAATTCTTTGAAAGAACTGATCTCTCTCTTCAATTAGCTTCTCTCTCTACTATCCAATAGTACCAGCTTACTCATATTCTAAAATGATAGTAAACCAAATATCAAAGGTCCCTTGCCATAGTTAAAAGAGATAATATAATTACATATGATTTAATTAAGTTCAGTTCAGGTTTATTACTAAGGGACATGAGGATAGGCCAGGCTCCTCAGGAAGCCTCAAAGATCTCTTAGTAGGGACTGTGGGAAACAAAAATGAGATGCAAAGGCTGCCGGAGACATTGCCTATCAAAAAATTTTAAATGGCTCTTAATTTGGATTCTTCTGTTTCAGCATCCGAGTTAGGATCATCCTGTCTCAGGACCACAATGTTCTATGCGTGAATGGCATCGTACTTTCTTAAGTGAGGCCAAAAACATGTTTCCTTCCAATTTTAGATGATGGCAGATTATGATGCCGAAACTTGAGGCATCTATGGTGCATTGCTCTAGCTGCGGCAAGGGAACCTCAAACACCAGGCTTTAGGAATTGATGATGAGTCAATGGCTACCCATCACCTCTTGTCCTACCCTTGTTTGTGATGTGATTTGTCCACACTTTATTTATTAAGGATATTACATGTCTTTACAGCTCGTTCATTGACAGTCTTCCTCAGAAAAGAACAGACATCCAGTATAATTT
The DNA here is from genome assembly GCA_004024765.1 of Zapus hudsonius. Taxonomy (NCBI): domain Eukaryota; kingdom Metazoa; phylum Chordata; class Mammalia; order Rodentia; family Dipodidae; genus Zapus; species Zapus hudsonius. The sequence goes on along the minus strand of PVHP010045793.1, from coordinate 4,377 downwards.
ATTGTCCTTGCAAAATATCTAAGGGGAGAAAAAGAAGATAATATGCAAATGCTGAAATTTACAAATGAGATGGAATAGAAATCTCTGCAGAATTTATCAAGTCTACACGATACTTCAGATTGTGATGTATGGCACTTCCTAACCCCATTCTCCCATCTACAGCCAGGCCTTCAATATTTTACTGAGCTGGCCTAACACACGCCTCACAATTTTAAGCTGACGAATTTAAAAACATAAATTTTAGATGCCTTTTTTGTGCAAAACAGCAAGGCTGAGGACAGACTGTACATTCAGAATATTATAGCCTGTCCTAATTCACGCCATTTGCAGACACTTTTTTCCCCTTTTTGGAGGCTTTCGGGTATATTTCATACAAATATCAGTGCTTTGTGTTTATGCCACGTAATAAAGAGTATCTGGGCCTGTCTGCAGGAGAATATCTGTTTTCCAAATCATCTTGGTTATGGAGAGGAAATGGCTTCTATTTTGAGGACAAAAAAATAATGCTAGCTTCACAAATGTTTAAAAATCGCATTTGGGATTTGCTAGGGGACTTTCATCTGTTTATTACTAACTGGGACTTTTATCCACAGGTCGAAGCAGTACAGTGGGAAATAGAAGGAAAAAAGTCACTCTTTCAACACCTTTCACTGTCTGTCCAACTGTTTTTGGTTGCCTTCAGCCCTATGAATGGACATGACATTCAGCCGTTAGAAGATATGTCTTCCACATCGATACCTCTGGGGTCAGTTTCATGCTATAATGTCAACACACCTTGGAGTCATGTGATATTTCATAGTCATGCCATGAGTTAATTGGAACTAGCTCTCTTATTTTAAGCTTTTATTGAGAACTTCATTGATATTCATAAGTATACATAATATATTTTGATTATACTTTCATCCCTTTATTTTCTTTTGTCCCCCTTCTCTCATTCCCCTTTCCATTGAACCCTTTCTTTCTAGCCTGGCCTTCTTTAATGACATTATCATCCATGATGCAACATTTATGAGGTTGATATTATGCAGGTCCTGTGCAGGACATGACAAATGACAATTCCTGTGAGGTCATAAAGGAAAGCTCCCCTCCCTGTTCTCTGATTCTTAGATTCTTTCGACCCCTTTGTCCACAATTTTCCCTGAGCCTTGGAGGGCATGAGAGAAATGTCTTGTTGAGTGTTCAGCACTCAACAGTCACTTACTCTCAGTGCCTTGATGAGTTTTGGGGTGTTCCCAGTAGTCACTGCCATTTGCTGAACAAAGCTTCTCTGACCACAGGTAAGAGCAGCCCTAGCCTATGATCATAGACTTGAATATTTTGAGGAAGACCTGATGGGCACAATGTATCTATCCCTTAGCTATCTTATGAAGACCACAGAGAGAAGCAGAACCCAGCAGGCAGAAGTCTAATTGGAAGCAAGCTAAACAGTCAGCTCTGTTTCTTGCTTAGTGGTCAGTACTAATAGGAAGAGTGGCTGCAATAGTACTGAAGGCACCCATCCACTAGGTCCCTTCTACAGACCTCGTACTCTGCTGGATTCTTTACGCAGTAGTGTACAGAACACAATGACTAAATTTAAAGACTCAAAAGTCAGACTCTTGGAGTTTGAATTTTAGCAGAAGCAGGGACTAGAGACGTCAGGGCTCAGTGCTCATCTGTAAAGCCTCAGAGTGATATGTTCCAAGAACAAATGATCCAAATTCACTGACTCTCTTGCCATTTTGCCTCTCTATCGAGCATGCCATTCTACTCCAGACACAGAGTCAGTTCTCGATCAGATTGCTGTAGCAAAATGAGTTTCTAATTATAAAGCAGAGTGCTTTTTTCTCCTTCCTCTTTTCTTTCATGGATACATTAAGAGAAAGGGTTCTCTTCTCAGCCACACCAATAAAAGGCAGGCATCTCAAAAAATGAGTCCATTATTTACCAGGTTTTCGTCTCCTGGAGACTATAAGCCTAGGCAGAGAAGCATCTGAAGGGATACTTAACTAGAAAGAAGCAGGTGGAGACAGTAGGTGCACTCAACGTGGTAAAGAGAAAATGATATGAGAAGGGGCAGAGGCATCATGAGTAGATTTCCCCTCATTCACCAAAGTACCCCCAAATGGGGAAGGAAATGACTAATCTTTCTATGGCAGAAGGGAACACGAATGGAGAGCCATGTCTCCCCATACCCTGCATACCTAGTACACATTTTTGGCTCATCCTGCTTCTACCCTGAGACAGATGAAGGGGATCCCAAAATTGTTGCTATCACTCAATCTTTGCCAAACGATAGATGTGGTACAAACTCAAGAAGCAATAAACAATTAATACAAATGGATAATCATTGAATTAGAGAGAATAAGAGAATGTCACAAGACCACAAAGCCTATAAGTGAGGGAGACATAATTTATTTTTATATCAGAAGAAAAATTGCCAACTTACAGACTGAGAAGACATTTGCAATACTTATATCCAGTACAGGGCTCGTGTCTAAATTGTATAACTACTAATCAGTCTGAGAAAGACAGATAACCTAAGTGGGCAAAAGGCCCGAAGAGACACTTCATGAGAGAGAAATCCAAGTAGACAAGCATAGAATTAGGTAGGCCATGTGCACTGAAAGTCCTGCATATAAGTTTTCATAGACGCTTTCTTGCTAATTGCTAAAACCTGGAAACAACCCAAATGCCCATCAATGACAGAATTAAAAATAATTGCAGTAGCTTCAAGAATGGAAATGAGATGCCGTGAGGATGAATGAGCTGCTATTATGCACAGGACAGATCAAACTCAGACACATTACACAGGGTGAGGCAGGGCAGAAACAGTGCAATTCTGTCCAGATCAAGTTTGAAAGGAGGAAAAAAAAAACTAACCTATCGTATTTGAAGGAGAAGGGTGTCTAGTGAATGTGGACAAGAGGGAGAGGCTTTCTGCGGACCGGTCTTGGTAATGCTGTTTCTTGATTTAGTTGTGAGTTTTATGACTACTTCATTCCTGAAAATATACAGAGCTTTACAGCCATGACAAATGTACTTTCCTCTGTCTGTTATACTGCAATGAAAGAATATTGCTAGACTACCCCCCAAACGAATGCTTCTCTTGGCTACTAGATGCAGAGATTTTGATCCTGTCCCTGCTTCCTATACTTCATCTCCACAGTATTTCTGCCCCTTCCCTTTAATGAGTTCAAGTGATCAATGGCCCCCATTGGCCCTGACTCTGGTTTTGAAAAATGTCTTTTGGTAAATAGAAATTCAATTGAATAAAAACCCTCCCCTGGACTTTCTTGGGCAGTAATTACAATGAGCTGAGTCATTCCTGTCTTCAAGAGTTTGTGCATGGGTGATACACATTTCCTCCCTCCTTCCTCTCTCATGACCCACACTTCCTCCTCGGAACCCCCAGTGGCAATAGTGACCAACATGTCACAGTCTCTTCCACTACCAGCTCATAAGTGAAAAAGGAGAAAGTTATGGGCCCTTTAATTGTAAGGGAGTGGCTTCCAAGGTCATTAAGGTGAGCCACTGGAGCCCACACAAGGATTACTACCAAGAAGATTAAAAAGTGTGAAAGCAGCTCTTTAAGACTGGCCTAAGCCATCCATGCTGGTAAGAATGATTCGAGGTGCATCCACCTCATCACCAAAGGCAGATCACCATTCCAGCATGGAGGAACTTCTGTCTTACACGCTAGAGACTGAGTGCCCTGCACACAGTCCATCAGCAGGAGTGTAAAAATGAACCCAGAGCTGATGGGCTTCTTAGACCAGTCATCTGGACGTAGTGGGCCATTTTGACCTCAGAAAGACATCGCCTGGTCCTGCAGATACCCCCAAATCTTGGTATCCGGTAGAAAATAATAAATGGATATGTGGCCCATTTCCAGTAGGATTTGTTTAAAGATGCTACTTTTGAGACTAGAGGACACTCTCCATAAAATAAATGAGGGCTACATGTCCTGGAGTAGTAGTTGCCAGCAGATCTTTCCATTTCTGACCCCTTCAAGACCCAGAATGCTCAACTTAAAAGTATGAACCACATACTCTTTATCTCCCCTTATCATAATCATTAAATATCTATGTAGAGCTAAAAGAAAAAAAGAGTCTCCTGCACAGAGTCCATTAGAGAGCTACATGATGTAGATACTGACTGGTATGGCTTCAGCTGCCCTCTTAGTGCTAATAATGTAGCTGCCCCTAAGGGCCTGTTTCATTGGCTTTATTGAGTTATAATTGACATATGTGTACTGAATATATTTAAGTATTGTCATTTCCTATTTTGACACACATAGACAAGTGTGAAACTATTATCACAATCAATAATGAACATATCTGTCACCCATAAAATCATCCTCACTACTATTTTCTCCATGTAAGCAAATACTAACCT
>PVHP010045792.1:0-13555 GCA_004024765.1 Zapus hudsonius | reverse complement strand
ACTGGAGGCAAGTGCCTTAACCGCTGAGCTATCTCTCCAGCCCTATTTATTTAGTCTTGTAACAAATATAAAAATAAAACCAAACAATTGTTAAGAATAGTCTAAACTGCAGGTTACAAACAAATGAAGACACATTTAGGGGATTAATGTGAAGTTTAGATGAAGCCTCACAAAAGAGAAAAATTTGAAATTAGATAAGGAGCAGATTATTTTACATAAAATGCCTAAGCTGCGTTCTTAAAAAATAATAAACAATAAGTAAACAAAATTCAATCATATGAGAATTTTAAAAAATTTTTTGAAAGATCACCATACCTCCATTTTTTTACATAGCAGTATATTACAAGTAGCTATAATACTTTTCTTTATATATTTGACCAAGAAAAAACTAGGTCTATAAACAGTCAAATGGAAAAGATTGATTATATATAAAAGTATCTGACTCAGCACTCTTTCAAAAGCAGGCATCATATAGCACAAAAGTGTCAAGAGAAAATATTTAATATGAAATCACATACCCAGAAAATATTATTGATATTGAAAGGAAAACAAACATATTATGATATTTCTGAATCATTTAACAGCATCAGGCCTTCTCTTAAAAACAACAACAAAAAACTTCCAAGCAAATATGTTTCCACTTGATGATTTAGTTTCAAAGTCATCAATATTATAATGGTGATGTTCCCTTCCACTCTATGACTCATAAGGCAGATGGCTTTGAATACACATGGTTGGTTCACACAACCTTTAGAATAGAAGCTTGTGAGAGAGGATATTTTTGCATTTTTAATACTTGAATTATTGGTTTTATTTCCTTAAATATGAGCAGTAGTAGAAATACAATATGGGACAGGTAATGCAGAGAGGCAAGAGGATTTTTGTTATTATTACTCAAGAAGTATTCTCAACCACAGTGGTTTGCTTATGAGATGATTGATTAAGACTTGCTTCTGCTCTGCAGTGTGGACATCTGCACTCTAGTGTATCTATGACATACTGGCCACACCTAAAGCTGCAGTGCGTGAATGACACTGATTTTAGAGTCTTGCATTTATAACAGAGAGGGAGGATAAAATGAAATACGTGAGAATCCTTATCAAAGTGTCCTGTATCCAAGGGTTTCCTCACTGTGGCCTCCACTTTGAGAAGACATCCATTCCCTAGCACCAACCCCAGAGGGGATGGGACACCCTAGGCCACAGCGAGGCTCCTGGTGTTTGCATGACCACAGTGTTTAAGGAAATGAGAAGAATTCTCATTTTTTAAACAAAACCCTTAAAATTTCAGTATTTCAAATGTAAACGCATACTGAGGTATAAATATGCATGATTCAAAATAAGCAGCATATAGTTTTGTGCTTTTTAAAAATATTTTATTTATTCATTATCTAGCAGAGAGAGAGAGAGAGAGAGAGAGAGAGAGAGAGAGAGAGAGAGAGAGAACGCACACCAGGGCCACAACCTTGTGGGTCTGGCTTTTATGGGTCCTGGGGAATCGAACCCAGGGCTTTAGGCACTGGAGGCAAGTGCCTTAACAGCAGAGCCATCTCTCCAGCCCTTGGGCTTTCTATAACTGTAATTTTTATATACAACTTTTTAGTTTTGGAATAGACAGACTTAAGTTCTTAAACCATTTCAGATGACTCTGGTCTGAGGCTTCGAGTGAAAATTGTATGTTTGATGGTTTTTTTTGTGGTATGTGAGGTTACTTTTATTTCATTTTACTATTATTAATTTTTTATTAATTTTTATTTAAAAATTTATGAACATGTGAATATTGATCATATTCCCATAGGGTTATGCTCTTATCTTCCGTCTCCCCAACCCCATTCCACAAAGATCCCTCTTTAATGGACTCTTTGGTGTTCAATATTGGGTTATGGATGTACCAGTCTGGGGAGGAAGAGACACCTTAGCATCCTCCTTCAAAGGTGTGTGATTTAAGAACATATATGGCTGTGTCTCTTATCATTAATCCACAGGGTACCCCAGTAACTATAAATAAGAACACAGTGAGTACTGAGTACTTGGTTCTTGTACAATATACATGTATATTAATGATATAGGTAATTCTTTATATAAGTACTGAGTAATCACAAAAGTAGGACAAGTTATATCTATACGTCTTTAGCTCATTTTATGACCGCTATACTTGAACTTTAAAAATAGTACCTTTTTTGGGCTGAAGTGATGTCTCAGTGGTTAAGGCACTTGCCTCCCCAGGACCCACATAAGCCAGACGCAAAAGGTGGTGGCCCTAGTCCATTCTCTCTCTCTCTCTCTCTCTCTCTCTCTCTCTCTCTCTCTATATATATATATATATATATATATATATATATATATATATGCTTGAAAATGAATAAATAAACTATTTTAAAAATAGTACTTTTTACCCATAGTCCCTTACATATGTTCACCAGTTAGTAATAAATACTTTTAATTTTTCAGAAATGCCATTTTATTTTTTTATTTCTGTGTATTCAACATATGCAAGCATGGACCTGCCAGGGGAGATTAAAAATAACTTTAATATGAAATTGGGGCATAAAAGCGCATCTTTATCCTAACCATTACAGGTAGATCTGACAAAAATTATAAAATACTACTCCTACATTTGCTGTGATAAGAAATGAGACAAGAGTATTTCCAAAAAATAAACGGTATCATATTGATATTGATAATGATCCTATGTCATTTACCTATTTTTTCTGATTCCATGATAGATATTTTCAGGTGAGCAAAAGTGATTCTGTAAATAATAATGAATTTGATCTGAAATCTGCTTTTCATTACATTTTGTGGTGTTTTTTTCTGAATGGTTTTTGTCCTTCCTACTTGATGTACAGAACAACCAAACTATTTTCAATTCCCCCTTTCCAGTTCATGCATCTTTTGTATGACATTGCAAGTCTTTGAGTGGAATTATATATTTGTAGACAGAATGTTTAACTGCTTAAATTGCTCATTTTTTTTTGCTTCTTGGGAGCTATGATTGGATCCTGCCTCCTGTTGTATTTATAGACCTTATCTAACTGACTGAACCTTTACAGATGTTGAATAGACATTAAATATTAGTGAATAAGTAACTGCTTCTCTAGACTTTCTGAATCAGTGGCTGATATAAAGATGGCTCTGACATGTGAATGCTCAGCACTATGCATGAAGGAATTTCCTTTTTTCCCTTCAGTGTCATAGTAATCACAAAGTTATTATACAGAATTTCAACATTTATCTAAACTGAAGATGGTGCCAACACCATGATGCTGTCTGACTTATTATCCTTTAAATTTCATTATATGTATTTCCATATGCTTTTTTTAGATTTTTAAAAAATGATATACACAACACTAATCCAAATATTTGATTAATAAAATTACACATTCATCATTTAAAAAGATGATTTATTATTCTTAGAATGAATGATAATTCTAGCTAGACAATTTCATTTCAATCTAACATGTAACTCTCACTCTGATTAATATCCTCTGATAATTTCTGATATTAAGTGTGTTTTAATGAATCATATACCCTTAAAATCCAGTGTCTTCATTTTACATTTATATAATGGCAGAATCAGTAACTATTAAATATCCCCATTTTCTACTTGTCCTTAGGAGTAAATTATCCACAAAATTGTCTCAGCTTTTTCTGTGGGATATGTAATCCCGCAGTGCCCAGAGGATGCATCTTAACAGTAAATGTTTCCCTTTGGGGAGAGAGAATGTTCAACTGATGTCATGTGTAATAAGCCATTCTGGTTTCTAATCTTGAAAGTTTGTGGATAATGAGGAAAGAAAAACAAATAAAATAACTGGCCACACTCCACTTATTTCTGGATGCAATAAAGACATAATTGAACCGTGAGTGTTGGCTGGAATGGAAACAGCTCAACCAGAGGAAGTTCTGAGTTACAGTCCAGCCAACCTTGGCCACAAAATGACTCCATCATCAGACTCCAGCAGATGGAAACAGCTGCTGATTGGTACTTGGCATTTTGATTTCTCTTAAAAGCAGTTGGATTCTGTGAGTGAACTAAGAGCTAAGAACAAGACCCATGCTTGAGTCCTGCCAGTATGCTGAGGGATAGAAATGGGTAGTAAACTCTGATCTCATGTGCAAAGCTACCATTATGATGGATGCCATAGGATTTGTGGACGCATGTAAAAAGGCAATAGGTAAAAAGGAACCTGGTCTTTTGTGAAAGGTCACAAGGATGTGATCTACACTAAATTTTTCATTGACAGAAAATTTTCAAAATTCCGACAAGAATGATTTCAAAAAGTACTATGTTTTAATTAATGCATTTCTTGGAGAGGAGTATTTAAGATTCTAAAATGTCTTATCTCCTTAATCATGTTCTCATCATCCTATGTCATTTGTCTATTTTTTTTTCTGATTTCATGATAGATATTTACAGGTGAGCATAAGTGATTCTGTAAATAATAGTAAATTTGATCTGAAATCTGCTTTACATTACAATTTGTGGGTTTTTCACCTCTTTTACTTACTGTATACATTACCTTGAATAAATTATGACTTTCATTAATTCCATTTAATTTAGTAATTATTCTTAAGCAAGTGTCTGACCACTTAGCCATCTCTCTCACCCCATTGCAATCATTCATATTGTTCAACACATTATTTTTTTTCTATTTTTTTCTAGAACAGTGTGTTGGGGGAGAATACATTTAGTCTTATGTGTTCTATTTTTTTTTTGAGGCATCTGGTTGGTGAGATTGAAGAAACTTTTGACTTCTTTTTGTGAGATGTTTGGCGATCAGACCTTAATCCTCTACCCAGTTTCTCTGCTCCTCTCTTCATTACACAGAATGAGGGCCATGTAATGTAACCTTTACAGTATTGATCTGCTTCACGAGAGTCTAGTACAGACAGCTGGGCTGTCAGCTATTTCCTGGAGGTTCTCAGAAGAAGAAAATCAACAAAACAGAGCTTGTAAGACCCTCAAGAGACCCTTTCAAAGAGCCTCAAGAATGCTCCACAGTTCCCAGGAAAAGACCTGCACAATATTTTATGGTTAAATGCTGTAATCACCCAATCAAACCAGGATAATGCTAAACTTTGATAGAATTGAAAAAAGAGTCTGATATCTAATGAGAAATGATGACCACCATTTATTGAACATTCAGGTTTCAAAATAAAGAGAAAAACTAAAACAAAGATATTACTGATCTACATCTTTAATTCACATAAAGGAAAAGATGATATCAGCAAAATATCAAATTGCCAAAGTCTCAGCCAATAGGAAAATAATATGATACAATTTGTGTATTCTTAATTAGAAAACTGATCACAGAGATTATACATTATTTTTCCTAGGCCATCCATTCATCAAGGGTCAATTTAGGGTTTTACTCATGTAACACAATCTGAGCCTCCTTTGCAAGCATTTTGCTGTACCATTAATGGCATGGCTGTCACACCCCTACTAATTAAACTGCATATAACTATTTCCTACATTTTCACTCATCACTCAGCTAGTTCATCTAAATGGACTGAGAATTACTATAAAAAACTATGACCTCAAATATAAGAAATTGTGGCACTACAAATAATATTTTATTCATTAAATCAATTTGAAAATTTATGATTAAGATGTATATATTCAACACAGATAATCTTCTAGGCTAATTGTTAGAATTAAAAAAAAGCAGCTGGGCTGGAGTGGTGGCTCAGAGGTTAAGATGTTTGCTTACAAAGCCTAAATACCCAGGTTTAATTCCTAAGGACCCACATAAAGCAGATGCATAAAGTGGTACATGCACCTGGAGTTCCTTTGCAGTGGTTGGAGGCCCTGGCATGCCCATGAGCTCTATCTCTCTCTGCTTGAAAATAAAGTAATAAAGTATTTTTTTTAAAAAATCAAGATATTTTTCAAAAATACACTAGTTGTTGTAGACATTTCCTCTAAGCCTGTAAAATTTAAATAAAGATGAAATGCTGAGCTGAAGAGTTGGTTTTCGCATGAAATTGGACTTAGGTAGAGATATGGAATGTAATAGTCCTAAAATATGAAAAGATCTCTTAAACTATTCTAATTTTCTCTTGTTGATCATTCATGATTTACAGAGGAAAAAGTTATCCTGTGACTTTTGCTGGCATCAGAATTGTTTTTGTTTCAAAGATAGAGGTGTAAAGCAAGTGTATTTGTATCAAACATTTAACATGCAAAGTATTAAATTCCGAAAACAAGTTATAAGCTTGGATATCTATGCTATAATTTGAATTTTGTGTTCCTCCAAAACTCATGTTATATTTATTTTTGCAGTATAACAATATTTAGAGTGAGGCATTAGAAAGTGATTGATACATAAGGGCTCTGACTCATAGGTGCCTATTCAAAATTGGATTTTTAAGATGGGGGTTATGGTGAACATTTGTAATCATATAACTCAGAAGATAGCACCAGGAGGATTGTATCACTTTTGAAATTAGCCTTCTGTAGTTAGATACAATCCAATATAAGCACTACGTGATAGATAGATACTACCTCCAAAACAAAGATACATTAATTAGTAAATAAATGAATAAAGTTTGTAGAAGTGGCTCTTCTCTTTATCTTGTCTTTCACCTTAGGGTGAAACAGACTTTGATGTTAAGCTATGCAGGGAGCCAAGGAATTTCTGTTCATTATAAATTACCCAGTCTCAGATATTCTGGTATAGCTCAACAAAACACACAAAGACATCTTGTTTATCAAGAAAATTTTAAAAAAGAGAGAAAAAGAAATCTGGTTTCTGTTTCGAGTTTATTTTGTGACTTCTCAGGGAGCTATGGATGTAATAAAACCCTTCTATGAGAAAAACAACAGAGTACCTGATAATATAATTCAGATTAGCTTCAACCTTGGGTCTCATAACTCCAATAAGGTCTGGTAGGTTTTGTGGAAAACTGGAACACTTATGGCCTTGTGAAAATTAGCCAGGCACTAACCAAATCCCTGTGTAGAAGCTGAATCGAACATTGTCCAGAGCATCTGGTACTTCCAGTTAACCTGAAAAACCTTCACTTTTCACAAATTCTTCCAATTTTCAAATGTTGGCTCAGAACAGTTATATAAAACACATATATTTACAGTAGAAATCATCCTTTAGTACTGGTGTGAGATTTCCAAAATGTTAGCTCTGCTTTCAAAAAGTCTGTCAGCTATTATTGAAAATGCAAAATAAATTTTGAATAGTATCCATCAAAGTGCTGCTTATTATTCAGTTGTCAGAGATGGTAATTTATTTGTTTAATCTTAGAGAGTTTGTTAGGGTAGCCTCTTAATCTTAATCTCCCTCCTGGATTCCTGCCTCTGCTTCCAAATGCTGTCACTTTATCCTGACCGCCTTCTGTCCGTTCTTCACAGAGCAACCACAGCAATGCTGTCTAACCATGAGACAAGACCTGCCCATCTTCACACAAAGACCATTTGTGCACAGTAAAAACCAAAGCCTTATAAATTCCAAGAGGACTCGAACCCACTGTCTAACTGTGGTCCTATATTCTGTAAGTAGCCCTCAGCTTCCTTCTCTTTTTAAGTTTAAATCCTTCATATTTCCTCACTCTCTACGGGGACCCTTTCTTGAGGGTATAAGTTACTTTTCATCTTGGGTTGATCTTGCCACATATTCCAGATTTGCCAGTGTTCTGATCTCTCTTAAAGGCTTCTTCAGAAGTTACTTACTATAAGGCCTCTCATAGCTTTCTTATCTGAAATCTCAGACCTCTCTCTTAAGATTCTAGCATCTTTGTCTCAATCATCGATGGCTTACTTTTCCTCAGAGTTTAAGACATACTTATACAGCATAGCTTGGAGTTTTGAATCTCCCATGTTCTTCAACTTTTTGAATCACTGACTTACACTTTTCCAATAAGAAAAATTAGAAAGCATTAGAGTGGGTGTCCATTGACAGTTTTTCTATACTTTAGTTAAATCAAATATAATATGGTATGCTTTTTAAAAAAGTCATTCATAGGTAATATTCAATTTTTTGATAACATACTTTATTATGTGATTGAGATAGTAAGCTACAAGCCTAATTAATAATTTTAAAAAGATGATTTATTTTCAGATTTGAAGTCTCCAAATAGCCTTGGATATTGAATAAAATATGCTATGAATTACTCAAGTGCATAGCAATGAAATTCTGTAGCTATGTGTCAAACTTAGAAGTCAAAGGGATATTTTATATTTGTAGGCAAACTGTATTTTCTATAAGGATATTTAAATACTATGAACTGAGGAGCCCGTATGGCAGTAACAAATCAGAACTCAAACTGTGCCAGCTCTCCTTTTCAAACCATCTTAATGCTTGTTGATGTCATTCAGTATTAAAGTCTTCTTTGTCACTAGAATTTTTGCTCAAAAATCACCCTTTATTATTGCATTCTGGTGATTATAATTAGCATTACAATGCCTTTTTCCTTCAGTCTCAAATTTTCTGCTATTTGCTAATAATTGTTTATTTATATCTTCCTACACTACAAATTTAAGCTATGGAAAGAAAGAAAAATTTCATTTGAGTTCTTCATTAAATGTGTCGTGTATATAGGTAACAGTGACAAATTAATCAGTTAATTCAATAAATGTCCACAATACATATACTTTGTGTATGTTCATAGTTGATAAATTTTAAAAATATGAAAGTAAAAATAAACATATGGTAAAATGTATAAACAAGTTTACTAAGTAAAAGTTAGAAACAGACCCTAGCTATGTTTTTTCATAATCAGTAATTGCTTTCTTATCAATGAACAAATCTGAAGAATAAAACAAACTTTAGCTGCCTCTCTGCAAATGTGATTGAAGCAGTATCAAAACATTTAGGTAACGTGCACTTAAAAGTAGTTAAACTTTGACAAATATATGCATTTCTAAATCACTCGGAATGATTTTCATAAATAGAGGAAATGATCACTGACATATAAATGAAATATCATTATAGACTTTAATTTTTAAATTGTGGAGGAGTTTAATTACATCACAGCTGGAACCATTCAAAAATTAAATTTGGACCAATCAGCATATGATAGGAAGTAAATATTGTGTTATATCAGCCAAGTAAAATTCTCACTATCTAAATACATTAAATTTAATGAAATGCAAGTTTATAAGAATGTTAATTGTGTTAATCTTATTACTTTATGTTAATTATAAAAAAGTAGGTTTCTTGGTCATAAATTCCTGCAGTTATATGATATAGTTTTATCATTATCATGATCAAGAGTTGGGTTGGATGTCAGTAAGTTTGGTTTTTGAGGGTATACATCTGTTATGTGTCTGGTCCATTCAGTACCTGGCTTGAAAATTAATTGAAACTGGAGGATGGAAACTGGAAAACTAGAATTAATTTGGAGTTTCTGTGCAGAAATCCCATTCATACTTCATTGACTGAGGGAACGAATGGAGACGTGCCTGCTACAGGAGATATGGGGACATGAGGTTTTAGTCTGTGCTGGAAGGAGATGGAGGGAAGGAGAAGAACAGGGGCATGTGGCATTCTATGAACCGAATGGATAACTGCACAAAGGTGCAGGTGTTTAAGATGTGATGTGAGAGCCTGTGCTGTAGACAATTCCAATGAAAGTAGAGTTGGAGACCTGGTCATAAAGCAAGGGTCTAGACTGTTTCAAATATTTCTTAAAGAGACACTGATGAGTTAAATCTCAAACAGAACACAACAGAGGCTATACCAAGTCATCATCAGAATTTAATGGAATTATTGGGTTCGCAACAGCAAGGAAGATCTGAAGATTGATTATCAGCCTTACGGAAGAGACAGTGAGAGACTTAAAAGAAATTCTGGATGTCTATCAAGATTTGCACCTGTACTGACACGTTACACAAGTGGGGGTCAGCAATATACATTGAGGTTGTGTTAAAACAGACACAGGACTTGAGTTTAACATGCTGGAGATGGGCAGCCCTCACTGCCAATATGGTGGTAAAGAGGGCTGCCTGTGTCCCAGGGAGGTCCAGGGCACAAGTTGTTCCCTGCACCACTGACTTGTTTGTGGAAGCAGCATGCACTTGTAGTTGAGAACATTGTGTCCTGACTTCTAGCAGAGTAATGTGTGATTATAATGAAATATAGGAGTTGAGGATTGTTTCATGTTTTAACAAAATTCAGTTATTATTACAGTCAAAGATATTATACACATTTTAACTGGATGCTTAGTTGACTATGTATATATGCATTCAGTTATTGTTCTTTGTTTTCTTCTTTGGGCTACTCATAATTATATATATATATATATATATATATATATATATATATATATATATATATATATATATATATATATGAATTAGATAAAAAGAGGTTAAAATGTAACTATCTAAGAAATGATGAGAAACCTGGACTTTATGAAAGGGATTACCGAGCCTTACAAAGTACATGGCCATCCTTGCAGATTATTATGACATATTCACATTCATAGTCAATTCAAAGATATGGACTTAGATTTCCATGACTATTGGAATTAAAAACACACTGAGAGTAAGTTTTCACCAAATCTAAGTTATTATGGTTATTTTTTCATGCCTAATATATATTCTTGATTTATAACTTGCTGATTTGTATGCTAAAAGTTAACAATTTAAAGTACATATTTAAAAATCTCAGGCTGCTGAAATATGTTAACACAATAGCATCCATGTGAAATGTGCAATCATTCATGGCATTAATGCATGGTAAAAGTTTAATCCTTGTGTAAAAACTGCATTTCTCATATTTCTAAGCACTTTGGAGTAAATTCTAAGTAAATACATTTATCTACACAAATTATATTTTGTACATAGATATTTAATGAATATATATATATATATCACATTATACATTTATATATATATATTATAATACATATCATGAAAAAATATATATGTATGTATTGATATAGTTTCCTCTTGATGGAATAACAACCCACAAGGCTGCAAGGAACTCCTGGATGTTGACAGGTAGAGTAAATTGAACACCAACAGAGAGAACGAAGAAGGAACTGGCCCGTCCACGTTTTAGTATTAGGCAAGAATTAGTATTAGAGTCAAGACCTGGACAACTTTGTGGCAAATTGAAGAGTGTCCTTTAAAATATCACATTCAAATCCGTGGAAACTAGAAATTATAATTTATATTATAAAAGATTTTTGTGATGGTTAGGTTTTGTTGTCAACTTTGATCTTTTTTAATTATCTTGGATGGGTCTCTGAGGATGTTTACAGGAAGGCAGCCTCTCAGCAAGGGGCAGGATGTAAATAAGCTCAAAGAAGCTAGAAGTAAACATTCTTTCCTGTGAGGGCAGTGCAGGAAGGAAATTCCAGAGATTTGGGAAGCCATTACGTCTGGGGAAGGGTTATAAGACCCCATCCTAAGCCTATATAAAGGGGAATTGATTCTTTCCTTGGCCCTTCTGCCTGTTTGCTGTTCTGTGTGTGTGGTGTAGGTGATGGGTTTTTCTCTCTGCTTGGACCTGTGAGTAGTTTCAATAAATACTTACCTCCCCCAAATTGTGCCTGATTTGAAGATTCATCCCAGCGACATGTGGATTGACAGTTTCTTTACAGATAATTTTATGGATCACAAGATGGGGATATTTTGCTTTTTAATGAGAATGATTCCCAAACACAGCTACATACATCTTTACAGGAAGAAGAGAGAGATTTAACTCACACACACACACACACACACAAACACACACACTCACACACACACACACGTACACACACATACAGAGAGAGAGAGAGAGAATGTAAAATAGAGTACAAATGTATTTTAGATGCTTGCTTTAAAATATAAAGAGAGCACTTTTTTTACAAACCTCATTGTCAAGCCTGTACACTTTTCTAACTTAAATAGGAAAGATTTCCTTTCCCTCTTTCTATTTCTTCTTGGAATTCTAGCAGAAATCATAAGTTAAGCATAATTGAACTGACATTCTGGCCTTTCTCAGAATTGTCTCAGTAAAATCTCCATTGCTTACTCAAAATAAAAATAAAAATAAAATAGGTAAACACATGAATCAAGGAATACTGACATGACCACAAGACCAGATCAGTCTGGTGGCTCTAACAGCTGTAAGAGGCAAGGAAATCATTCCTCCTGGATCACCCTTGAACCTGCTGGTTCCATGATGCCCACCCAGTGATATCACAATTTTGGCTACTAGAACTGCGAGAGAGAAATGTTTCAATATTTAAGTACCACTTGTGTGAGTGTGGAATACAGTGATGGGATTATAAATAGAGAATATATGCAAAAAAGCATTTCAACATTTAACAGATCTCTAATTATTAAAATGAGTTATAGAAACAGTGAACACCTGACAGTTTAAGGTGAAGCTCATGTTTTAAACCAAGTCACACAAGTGGAGCTGAAAGAATGAGCTTGTGTAAATTCTTTCTGGATGTGAAGATTCTGACAACCTGAGGCTCTGTAAAAGGAGAAGCCATTATTTTTCATTATTTTTGAAAAAAAGAATAATCAATTATAAAAAAGGTCTCATCAGTTATGCCCACTTTGAGAAAAAAATGTCTTTCTCCCAAAAGAAATACTTGAGTGACAGCTGTTGTTATAGCTACTCAAAACTCATTTACTTCAGAAAGGAAAGAAAGCAGTTTAATTATCATAGTCTGTCCCTGAGAATGACAATATTTGGTAAAAACAGGCTGAAAATATCTACGGTAAAAATCCTGTGAAATGACCACAATTGCATACTAAGCAATTACAGCAATAGCTCCCGGACACATTACTGTTTAATTCCAATTATAAGAGGATGTCTGACAGCTGAGTAGGCAACTCTACCATTTAATGACATTGGTAGACAGGAGAAGTATGACTGAAGAAAAATGAAAAGAAAACACGACTCATTCATACTAAGTTCACAATAATAGACATTAGAATAAACATGTCATGTCATTAATTTAATACTGAATAACCAAATACATGATACAATTTGAGGATACATTAGTATATGTTCTTGATTGTTATATGATAGGACTAGGAAGAAATTTCATATAGAGGAGACATCAAAACATGTGAGGAGATAATACATTAAGCTAACACTGAATATTGACAAATAATCATGAGAAGAATGACCTCAGACAGAAGGATGAGGAACTGTCCGACAAGGAGGGACAGTGAGGAAGAGGAGGAGGAGGGAGAAGAAAAGAAATGAACACTGCAAATAAAATGTAGTATTCCTAAAGGAAATATATAGATCATGGAGAAATAAAGAAAACCTTGAGAATTCAGTATAGACTTCACATGTATACTTCAAGCTACCAAAATTGACTCTCAAATAAAAGTTTAGGCAAGACAGCAGAAGGCCATGGTATGTGAGGCAGGAAAAGCAAGGAAAGAAATTAAGGAGAAATAACGCAATTGAATACTATAAAGTAGAAATGAAGCATAAACGAGATAATCGTGGACATGCAGGTTTAAGAAAATGATAAGTAATGTGAAAGAGAATGACAAAGAAAGCCAACCAGTTCATAAAAATGAGCACAGGAGCTATGAAGGACAGGTGAAGGAGAACTCAAATAGTAATTCTTTA
>PVHP010045791.1:0-13558 GCA_004024765.1 Zapus hudsonius | reverse complement strand
CCCTTAGCCCTACAGTGATGAGCAGCACAGTAAAGCTGATGGTCTTGATAACACTCAGTCTGTATGTGTCTAAACAATTGGCCCAGAAGGCTTGGCAGCTCTGGAAAAACTCCAGGGGCTCTTGATCTCCTCCACTTTTCAGCCTCGGTTTCCTGCCTTCTCTCCCCTTCACCAGGCCCACATTGTCTTTGCTTGCCTCGGTTGTCACAATGAAATACATTGATGACAAGCTATTAATGTTATGGATTGGAGAAGTATGTTTACAGTTTCTCTAAAAGAAGTGGTAAGGTTTGAATACCTGGCTGTGCCCTTGAGAGTGTTGAACTGTGGTCTACTTTATTGCTTTTCTCTCTCTGTGTATGGACTGTCTGTGCTTTCTTGGTTTTGTTTTGAGCATTTTTACAGAAGGTGTTTGAAGCAAAAAGCAGGATGGATGATATAATTTGGAGCACTGAATTAAATTTGCTTCTTGTAGTTTAGTGGATGAGATTGTAGGCTGTAAAGTCTCACTGCTTCCCTGACTGACTCTAAGCAGCTCTTATCTGTAACTTATCACCAGGTATCTTGCAAGTAAGCAGAATGGCTGTCTGTGGGGGTGAGAAAAAGCCAAAAGTCCTTAGGAATGAATCCCTTTACAAAGTAGCTGGTCTCCAGGAAGCTCACAGTGGCATCAGCTGCTACCCAAGATGATAATGATACCAAAGCATCTTTTACCTGAGAGTTTAACATTACCTCTACCTCGAGTCAATACAGCTTGTTAGCAGTAGTGTTATTTTCAGCTACCTTTTGCAAAGCTGCTCCAGCTTCCTGCAGGGAGTGCTGGTGCTCATGCTCCCTGGGCTTGGGCCA
The DNA here is from genome assembly GCA_004024765.1 of Zapus hudsonius. NCBI lineage: Eukaryota > Metazoa > Chordata > Mammalia > Rodentia > Dipodidae > Zapus > Zapus hudsonius. Next base: position 12,709 of record PVHP010045791.1, on the reverse strand, counting down.
TTGGAGATGGATACAAAGCACCAAAAAACAGCCTTTTGGGGGGGTGGTTCTTTTGAGGTAGGGTCTCACTCTAGCCCAGGCTGGCCTCAAACATATTGCAGTCCTCATACCTCTTCCTCTGAGTGCTGGGATTAAAGGTATGTGCCAGTGATACAGGATTTGGGAGTTCAGGTGGGGTCTTCCAGATTTATGAACCCCAAGTTTGGGTTCTGTCTCAACTTTAATAATAAAATAATAAAATCAAGCAGGACAAATTATGAATTAAGTTAATATGGGAAGAAAGCACAAATTGTGGAATTTATTTAAGAGGGATTGGGATCTAGGAAGGAAGGAAGGCTAGAATATGTTCTCATGTGGAAAACATTGTAATTCATCCTTCAAGAGAAACTGAGGCTTTTAAGGAGAGGTTAGAGTGGAGCCACAAGCATATGGCATTACAGAAGAAACTGAGGTTTCCAACGAAGGGTTAAAGGTGGAAGGTGGAACCTAGGAGGTGGTGTACAAGGAACGCACTTGGCATCTGCCATGTGCTTTTCTGTGGAGGGAGGTTAAGAGGAGAGTTAGTGAAAGCACCCGTGTGGTCGATCTAGGGTATAAATACACACATGGTGGATTCAGAGGCCATAGGAAGATTACATATATGCAATTAAGTGAGAAGCTACCACAGACTATAAAGCAGAGGCAAGCAGAGAAGTTCCCCAGACCGAGAAGCTGCATCCTTCCCCCCTCTCCCCAGGCTGGGTGAGGGGGGAGCCAGACTCACATGTATGTATCCCTGTGTTTGGAGTGAAGGGAGGCAGATAAATAAGAGACCTCACACTCCCAGGAAGCAGACAGCAGCCTGTATTGTGTCAGGTGTCAGGTTCCTGTATGCAAGGGGAAGAACTGATTGGTGAGTAGATTTGGAGGGCAGAGGGCAGAGCCCAGAGCTAGCCCACCTGGGCCAGTCTACCTGAGTTAGCCCACTTGGTCTCAGGTGGGCAACAGGGGGCGCTGCAGATCAGTCTTGGTCAGGCACAAGGTCCAGCTCTACCAAGTTTTCCAGGGTGAGATGCCATGGCATCTCCAGGTTCTCTCTGGGCTTCAGTCTCTAACTGAGGCTGCCTAAAAGAAGCTAGCTTTGGCTGGGCATGGTGGCGAATTCCATTAATCCCAGCACTCCGGAGGCAGAGGTAGGAGGATCACTGTGAGTTCAAGGCCAGCCTGGGACTACATAGTGAGTTCTAGGTCAGCCTAGGCTAGAGTGAGACCCTACAACAAAACAAAACATAATCAAAGCAGCTAACTTTTTCCTATTCTCTCTTAACACCATGCCTCATAATAGCCATTTTACTTAAAAACAGTGTGAAATAAAATTAAATCTTTGTGAAATTTACAAAGGTATTCCCTTTATGAATCACATTTTAAGGAAGAATAGTTGAGGGAAAAAATATACTTCACATCTGACCTTATTTTTGTGTTTGATTTTATTGTGCTTTTAATCTATTTATTTGCATGTGTGTGTGCACACCATGGTCTCATACCACTTATTGTATGTTTGTGTATGTGTACATACATGGTCGGGTCTCTTATTTCATAATGCTTTTGTCATTTTGTGTCTGGCTTTACATGGGTGCTGGGGAATTGAAGAAGGGGCAGCAGGCTTTGCAAGCAAAGACCTTGGATCACTGAGTCATCTCCTCAACCCTTATTTAATTTTTAAGTTTATTTTACTTTATTTTTTGAGAGTCTCCCAGGCTTACCTTGAACTTGACATGTAGTGGAAAATAGCCTTGAACTCCTCCTCCTGTCTTCCCCTCCTCTGTTCTTGGATAATAGGCATGCACACATGTTTTTATGCAATGCTGGGATTTGAACCCAGGGCTTTATACATGCTAGGTAAGTGTTCTACCAACTGAATTCAATATAGTACCTGCATTGTGTGTGTGTTTTATTAAAGGTTAAACTCAGGGCTTTCTACATGCTAGGTGTGATGTGCTTTTGGTTTTAAAGTAGTGAAAAATTATGTTTGCCACTACAGACTACATTATGAAATTCAGACTATCACAGAGGGAAACACATTACTCACTGTTGGTGAAATTCTGGGGGGATGTGTATATTTAAAAATTTCCAAAGAGTGAGGAAACGCCCACGGAAAAATGTACTCAATACTGTCAAGGTACCAAAGGGTGTCTGTTCTAGTTTGACTAAGTGGAAGAGCAAATTACCAACTGAAAATAATATTTATTCCTTACCCAAGACCTCACAGTGTGACAACAGGTCTTTGTGAAAACACAGCATCTCCACTCTGCTGCTCTGCCCACCTTTGGGATTCCACTTTGCCCAGCAAATAGACCGCGGCACCACCCAGGACAAACATCCTTTGACTTCTAAATAAGGACCAAAGGTGAAAATACACAAAAGTGAGGTAGTTGTTGAACAAATAAGAGAACTCCACCTCTTGTCTGTGCTTTGTGGTGATGATAATGTCTGTGTCGTTGTAGAGATCGTAATCTACTCTCCCGAGAGCCATGGAAAATAGTAATTAGGGCTTCAATTAATGTTTAACTATTATTTTTTACTTTTGGAGACAAGATCTAGCTATGGACCTCTTGCTCCACCTCCCAAGTGCTGGGATTACAGGTTTGCACCACCACACCCAGCTTAATTATTCATTATTTCCCAAGAGGTTTAGAGGAAAGCTCCCATGAAAAAGCTCAGAACTTTTCCATGTGGTTGACCTGCGAGCATCAATATAAATAAACGTGTATTTTTGTGTTTACCAATAAGTATAAATTTAGAGGGAATAATTGCATGGGATTACTTTTATTATAAAAAAAAAAAGTTCTGCAAAGGCCTGTTTCTTTTCAGTTTCGCTGTTCCTGTGCTGTAGGCACCTTGCTGAGGACTTTATATGAACACAGTGCAGTTTCTCCATAGCCACTAAGTGGGTGCTGTTGACGCTCCCTTTTACAGATGAAGTTCTAGGAATGTCACCGACTGGGTAACACAACCAGTGTGACAGAGTGAGAACAGGGTCGAGAATAGTTTAGTATTGTAACTGACCTACTTGTCTCTGGTCTTTCTTGTTTAATTAGTCCCTTCTGTTTTTACCTGGTATTTCGACGTGCAAACCCAATGCATCGCTGCCCTATTTAGCCTTTCCAAGCCACCCACAAGACCTAAGATGTGAGCTGCTCACTGGGCCTGCATGACTCTCCTTGAAAACCCTTTTCTTTGGGGTCTCAGTTTTCTCTTCTTCGCTTGCCTTTGCTATTCCTCCAGGAAGGAAGTGGATCAGCTCCCATCTTCCCAGCTTCCTTTTTGTCCTGTCTAAACTGTGCAATCCCCCATGCCATGGGGCTTCAAGTCATGTTGAATTCCCTTCTGTGATTGGTCAGTCAGCTTTCTCCACAGACCCGAGGATATTAAGCTCAGAATAGTCCTTTTGTGATTGTTATTGGCAACTCTGGAGAAGTGGGTGTGACCCTGCAGCTGGCCTGTGATTGTCAGTGCGGATCTTCCAGGGACACACAGCACAGTGCTGAGCACGAATCGTGTGCTAACATTGCAAATGCCATCCATCTTGGTTTTAAAGAGAAGGTTCTAGTATTTCTTCAAGACTATTGTGAGAATTCTTGCTGTTGGCTAAATTTAGGTTGATAGGAACACCTGAATTGCTCTTTCCCATGATACTGTCTGGACATATGCCCAGGTACATATGTAGATTGTTCCAGAAGGAGCCTGGGCAGCTTCCTTACAAAGGCCTGAAAAACAGCAACAACAAAAACAAATATCCCAAAAGCTTGAAAATGATCTTGAGTTATAGAGGTCTTTTGGGTTAGTCTCTAAAAAGCATCCTGTCTGCCTCCCAATTAGTCACTTTTTCCTAACACATTCTTTTTTAAAAAAATATTTTTAAATATTTCAATTATTTTCAAGGAGAGAGAAAATCACCCCAATGTCTGCATATGAACTCCAGATGCATGCGCCACTCTGTGCACCTGGTTTTACATGGGTACTGGGGAATTGAACCTGGGCTGAACTTTGCAAGCAAGTGCCTTTAACCACTGAGCCATCTCCCAAGCCCATACTGTTTCTTTCATATTATGTCAAATCACTTCATAAGTTAAAAACCTAGAAAGCTTTGGAGGAACAGCCAGATAAACTTTAGAAAAGTAGAGATAAATGCTTTGCAAAGAATCAGTAGTGTAATGTGATAGCAACTGGTTTGCTACTTTAGGAAAGATCCCTGAAGGGTTTTGTAGGAAGGGAACATTTGTTCAGAGATGTGAGTGACAGGAACATTAAATAAGAAAAGAATTCCAGGTTCTGATGCCGACAAATGCAGGCCGGAGGGCTTATGGCAAATGTGCTTAAAGAAAGCCAGAGTAGCTGGAGTAGAGTGGACTGTGCAGTGTCAGAGAGAGCACACACTCCTCCTGTGAGTCTTTATCCCAGGATTCATTCTGGAAGCCTTTGTAGGATTTAAAAGAGAAGGGCATATGTTGTGGTCAGCTTTCTTGTTGCTGCGCAGAAAGAACCCAAGCAAAGGCGGCTTGTGGAGGAATGGGTTTATTTGGCTTACGGACTCGAGGGGAGACTCCATCCTGGCAGGGAAAACAATGGTATGAGCAGAGGTTGGACATCACCTCTGCCACAGCACTGCTGCAAACAGCGGAAGGAAGGTGTGCCAAATACTGGCAAGGGGAAGCTGGTTTATAACCCCCATAAGCCCGCCCCCAACAACACAGTTCTAGTGAGGTTCTAATTTCCCAATTGCCATCAGCTGAGGATCGATTTATCAGAACACATTCATTTGTTTGTGGGGGACACCTGGATCAAACCATGACAGCATACTTGCTGGGAAATGGTCATCAGGAGTGAAAGACAATGAACTCCAGTGTTGAGTGCAGAAGGGGTATGGTGATGGTATAGCTGGATGGACACTCTGTGTATGTGGAAAGGAAGTGCTTGGATTCAGCATTTACTTGGGATTGAACAAAGGTAAGAAAAGTTGAGGTAGATTACATTTTTTATTAGAGGGTCTCTTAAGTTGAAAAAGACTAAATGAGGAGAGTTGAGGGGGTCATTTTTGGCATTATCATGTTTGACACATCTCATTAGAGAGCCACAAAGAGATATAAGAAAATTAGGTACATTACTCAGGTGGGGTGAGCCATGTCACCTGGGGATCCATGAGCATGAAATGGGGAGGAAACATTGAGGTGCTAAGTATTACTGATGGGAAAACAGGTAGATTGGGGCTCCTTTGGGCAAGGTAGAAGATATTAGATGTAGAAGTCTGATTCCAGACAAAGATTTCAGGATGCACAACATTTCAAGTTTAGATGAACTCAGACAACCTCAGAAGAGCTCTGTTCTCCAGGGTCCAGAGCATCAGGAGGGTCACTACCCATACTGAAGCCAAAGGTCAGCCTTGGTGAGGTCAGGGTAGGAGCCCTCTGAGGATGTTCAAAGGACTTGGAGGAAGGACACTAAAAATTAGATATAGAAACAGTGAATATCTAAAAAGATTGCATGCACACACATGTGTAGTGTGTAGCATGATGGGATCTACACACTGACAGTGAGCAAATTGATGACTCTAGCCAAGCACATTCACATTCTTACCTATTTGGCTTCCCTGCCTTTTCCAGGTCAAGTATCTGAAATATATTATCTCAGCTAATTTTTAGCATACAGCACAATATTGCTAGCCATAATCCTCATGGTGTGTATTAGTGTATTAGATTCCTGTTGTTATTCTCATGCTCATCTCTTAAGAGGTTTCACTGTGCAGAGTGCTGTACATATTCAATAGTCCATATAAAAGGAGTTCTTGCTTGATCTTAAAAGTGTTTTTTAAAAAATATTTTTATTTATTTACAAGGGGAGAGATAAGATAGATGGGTAGAATGGGCACACTAGGGCCTCTTAATGATGCAAATGAACTCTAGTTGAATGTGCCACTTTTTGGATCTGGCTTTCTGTGGGTCCTGGGGGATTGAACCCAGCCATCAGGCTTTGCAAGCAAACACCTTAACTGCTGAACTATCTCTCCAGCCCGTGTTTGATTTTAGATTTACTTGTATCAGTTACTATTCCATGTATGGAAGAAATCATCCTTCTATTAATGAATGTAATGGGACATGTAATTTTTTTATTGAGATTTCTGTTGCTTGTATTTGCATCATCTCCATTAGATTTTGAACATTACTGAAAATCCTCAATTGTAGCAAAGATGTATTTTGATTTATAAAAGGTCATGCTGTGAAATCCAGCTCTTCAGTTATACTTCGGGCATGGTGTCACAGAATCCAAGCGCCTGCTTCCAGTAGCCACACTGAGGTTTCCATGATGGAAAGTTTGCCTTTGGACCAGCAGGAGAAGTCTGAGCATCTGCCAGGAAGTTTATTGGCTTCCTTTTTACAAAAATAAATGACTGCTTTTATTTGCACAATACAAAGCTTTCCTTCAACTATCACCCTATAACTAATTTGAAGGTTTTTCTTTAATGACATACAGGTGTGTTCCTCAATACTAAAATCAGATATTTAAGACAATCTAAGGACATATTGCTTAAGACTTAACTACTTTGTGTATGTTGACAATTTGTAAGCACGTATAGCTTTATAAAGGAGGTGAAATATTGAATTCTCCAATTTTCAAATTGCTTGAGCTGCCTTTAAAATTACCATGTGAATCACATTCTCTTAAAGGTAGGAGAAGGCTTGTGAAAATGTTACATGATCATTCCCAGAATGATTTTGTAAGATTCATAAATTCCTGCTTTTACATATTTGTCAGAGGTAAGGCGTTCCTGGTGCTTACACACACGATCAAGTGGGGTTGGCAGAGATCAGGGCAGTCAGCCCATCGTTCTCAAGAAGTAAGTAGCAGGACTGGGGTGGTTTCATAAAGAACAGAATTTCTGGAAGACTTGTAAGTATATTTGTTTTTAAAACTTAAAATAATTTAGCAATTTCTAATCTTAAAGCTTTTTAAAAGTACCTAATATTTTCCTTTGAATGGTTAATATATCTGAAGACTCCTTTTATTTTCGGTCAGGATTTTGTAAAAAAAAAAAAAAACAAAAGCCAAAGAATTTATGGTTTTCTGAGTTGATATTACATAATTTATTTTTCTTCACACATTAAATATATGCAGTGATGTAACTTATGCTTGTTGGAGAAAAAATTATATGTAACACTTAATTCATTAAACTGTGTGTATATGCAGTTACTACAATCATTATTTAAGTAAAATTTCTTTCAGATTGTGGTGAAAATTTTCATAAACAATAAGATAAACTATTCTTACTTATAGTTTTAATTTTTACAAAGTTTAATTTCAGTCTCTTTAAAGACTCCTATGAGATTTTTAGATATTTCTTTAGTTAATATTTGTAAATAAACCAAGATCCAAAGTTAAGTTACTGGACAGAAAAATTCAAAGTAGAATCAAGACTTGGATTATTCAGTGGGCACTGTTTCCCCTGAAATTTCTGGGTATGGACTTTTCTGTCTTAACAAACTTCTATGTAATGAATAAAAAGTACATTTAATCAAATTTACTAAAATTACTTTTTAAAGTGCCCTTAACACACAGCTAACTGTTAAAACAGACCTTGACTGGAATATTAACTCTCTTGCCATGGACTTTTAATAAGAGTGTTTGCTGTATCCTGACTGGGCAGTACATGATTATTTATGACTTTGTTTAACTAACTTAAGAATAGGAATTGATTCATCACTTGAAGCACTGTACTTTTTTGTACGTGTGTGTCCTCTAAAAGTTAAAAAAAATTATAGCACTGGGGATGGAACCAGGACCTTGTGTGAACTACCCAAATTCTCTTCCAGTGAACATTCTCCCATAATCAGTAAAAAGTTGCAGTCCTATCATATTTAAAAAATCATACACATAGTATTGGGTTATTAGCTATTGCTGGTTAATTGCTCTTATCACATACTGAGGATTAACAACAAAACAGATCCACTTTTTCATGTAGCCTATGAGGTCAAATAATCAAGATAGAAGTCAACAGGTAAATGATGTCATTAAGAGGAGAATGTACCTGTGGTGTCTTGATGACCAAACCCACTAAGTATATCTTCTTTAGAAAGTAAACTACTAAACCGGGCGTGGTGGCAGATGCCTTTAATCCCAGCATTTGGGAGGCAGAGGTAGGAGGATTGCCATGAGTTCAAGGCCACCCTGAGACTACATAGTGAATTCCAGATCAGCCTGGAGTAGAGTGAGAACCTACCTTGAAAAACAAAAAACAAAAAACAAAAAAAAAAAAAAGTAAACAACTGTACCTGTGGAAGATGGAAAGCGAGTGAGTAATGAAACTGTTTAACACTAACTCACTTCACATTCAACAGCCAGAGTATAATTATATTCCATTTTCATGTTTGAAATAATTACATATTCATATTTAAAATTGTTTAGGTGTCTTTTTAGTAGCATTCTGAAGTTACCGAGCTGTGTGTTTAACTGAAGGGTTGAATGCCTTCCTAGGACTATTTAACCTTATTAACAGAAAACGGGCAGTAAGTCATATGACTATACAGTGAAACTGTGGTCCCGTCAATCATACGTGGAGGTGTACAATTCCAACCCCCCCTTTTTTCCTAACTCTATTTCAAGCTTTAAATGATGCTACTGGTGCTCAGCCATTTTTTAAGTTTTTTTTTTCTGAGATGTTTATTTAAAAATATGGAATGCTTCATGAATTTGCTTTATGTTTTTAATGTCAGCCACTTGTCAGTTAAGCCTCAGAATTCCTAACTATATGAATAAGGGTTGAATCTGTTGGTTAGAAGTAATTTTTTTTTTTTTTGGTGTGTGCTCTAGATCTAACCCAGGGCCGTATAAATGTCTTAGCACTGAACCACATCCCCAGTCTGGATAATTTGCTAAAAGTCCTAACTTTTTGGAAAAGTATAAAAATCAAGGTGTTTAAGATCTAATTTGTTAAATTAACATTTTTCCCTGATAGGAATGTTCTCATGATGTACTGCTGCATGTGTCTGAATTAAAATGAAATCTTTTTTTTTTTCCAAAGAGAAACTCTAGCAAACAGTACAAAGCCTTCTCTGTTAATGACAAAGTGGACTGGCTATCATATTGATGACCTGTCTTGTGTATTTAGCTTTGTTTGGTCTGACTGCTCATGATTTCGCATTTTTCCCCGAGTTGGAACTAGGTTAGGTTTTTGTTCAAGTTAACTTTTATTCCTAGACATGTACAAATTTATAGGTATCTAAGTATTCATCCCTTAAAGAGAAATAGAATAAATAATTAGTTTTACTTAAGAGATAACATTCTTTTTCTGAGCAGGGCTTGGTGGGGCATGTCTTTAAGGTAGGAGATCACTGTAAGTTCCAGGCTACCCCGAGACCACATGGTGAATTCCAGGTCAGCTTGGGTTGAAGATTTAAAAATTAATATAATGGTGCTTATGAAATTTTCATTATGCAAAATTTAAAAAGTATTATTTTTTGTAAAATCATTATAAAATATACCTGATTTTTATCTTAGCACCATAAAATGAATATGTTTATTGGGATCTAAGCTTCTATACCTTGGAATTTATAATCAATGAACCACATCTATTTTACAAGAATTCTTATGCCAAAAATGATTTAATGGCTTTGAGATCTAAAAGCTGTTTTTGAACAAAATCTTTGCTAAGACTTTAAGCTATATTGACCGTTACTTGGCATGTTATACATCCATGTTTTTGTTTCTACGTCTACCTATTTCCTTGGGGAAAGCTGCATAAATGAGTCTGCTGTGTATGGCTCAGCCATTTCCGCTTCTTGTTTCAAGGGAGGAAGAATTGCAGTGGATTTTTATAATATTTATAGTTAGCTGCCTTTCTGTGGAATTGAAGGATGTGGTGGTTGGGAGGGCCAGGGATAGTATTGTTTGAACCAAGCAGGTGAAAACATGGTTTGCTTTTAAGAATATGGGTTGTGTTTTTTTTTTTATACTTGGCCTTGAACTCTTAGTGATCCTCCTCCTCTACCTCTGGAGTGCTGGGATTAAAGGTGTGCACCACCACACACAGCTGCTTTTTTTTTAAGATTTAATGAAATTTTACAGATAATGAAAACATAGTTCTGATGAATTTGTCTTTAGTATGTACAGTTCTAGTGGTTTTCCTTTGGGGATTTCCTTTCTTTTTGGTGCCATTCTGCAGAAAACTAGTGAGCTGTACTTACTAGCTGATTTCAGGCAAGGTTCTGTTTGTTTTCCACATGGTGCTCCAAGCAGACTTTTAAAAAATATTTTATTCATTTTCAAGCACACACACACACATACAAACACGAGAGAGAGAGAGAGAGAGAGAGAGAGAGAGAGAGAGAGAGAGAGAGAGAGAGAGAGAGAGAGAGAATGCACCAGGGCCACCACCTTGTGGGTCTGGCTTATGTGGGTCCTGGGGAATTGAACCCAGGGCCTTAGGCACTGGAGGCAAGTGCCTTAACCGCTGAACCATCTCTCCAGCCCTCCAAGCAGACTTTTAACTGGTGCTAAGCGCACAGAATTGGAGGCAGAACAGAGTAACGTGGAAGGCAAGCATGGGCTTCTGGAAATAAGTCACCTAAGTTTACAAACGATAAGTGAGGACATGAAAACTTCCCTGTGGGATTTCTTTCTTTATTCTGTAAAATGTACACAAGACAGTAACTCACAGAATTGCTCAAATAATTAGTTAGGACACAGAGTCTCCTGCTTGTTGTAATGAATAGGTAACTTTTAAGACTTTTTTTTTTACCAGTAACTGACAAATACAGTAAACCCTTGGTTCTTTGAATTCTGGAAGTGTGGTATTCGTTTCTGTTTCTCTGAAAGCCAGTAGAGAACTTACTAAATGTTTATGTACAGTAAAATCGGTGTTTCTTCACCTCCTGCTTCAGAGTTCCTTCCCATGAATAGTTAGTTACCTTTAACTTGGTACAATTACTTTTAACTATACTCATTTTAGACAGTAACTTGATGTGTCTTAAAAACAGGAATAAAAATATATATTAATTTCTGATTGGGAGAACATATATAAAATAATTGCTTTGGGAGAGATATCACACAGTATATGAAAATATTAATAAAAAGCAAATGACTACAGTAGATGGGTGGAAGGAGAAATAGCTATTTCAGTGCAGTATAGTTTGAGGAATCCTATTGGTTGGCTATGTTTATTAATTGCTTAAAGACAATCTGATTTCTATATCATGGAAAATGTTTTTGGATAGATTCTCCTTGTTTTTTTTCTCCTCCTCTCCTCCTTTTCCTCCTCTTCCTCCCACTCTTCTTGTTCTTGTTGTTCATCTTCTGTTTTTTTTTTTTTTTTGAGGTAGAGTCTTGTTCTAGCCGGGCTGACCTGGAATTCACTATGTAGTCTTCTCAGGGTGGCCTTGAACTCATGGTGATCCTCCTACCTCTGCCTCCCAAGTGTTGGGACTAAAGGCATGCAACACCATGCCCAGCTGATTCTTCTTGTTTTAAATGGTGGGAGAAAACTCTGTTCACCCCAAAGACATCTCATCCTGGTGAACTTTTAGGAAATTAGATTCTGAACCCATTGTATGCTCTATGCTTATGGGGTCGAGGATTCATTCACTTAACGATATTTTATCGAGTTACTTATTTGTGCCAAATTTCTTCATAATGCAGCATTAAGCAGAAAGGCGAAGGACCTGGACTGAGTGGGCTTTCATTTGCCAATCAAGATTTACTTATCTGAATCGACCACTGCTCAGATTGGTGATAACCAGCTTTGTATTCCCTTGCTGCTCTAGTGTAGTATGTCTTCCTGTGCTTGTCATGGGCCGAGGATGTGGCTTAGTGGGTAGAGTACCTGTCTAGCATGCGGAAAGCCCTGAGTTCAATCCCTCACACCTAGGTGTGATGAGGAATGCCTGTAATCCTAGCCTTGGGAGGAAGACTAGGAATTCATGGTCACTGTCAGCTGCGTAGGGAGATTCAGGTCAGCCTAGGGCTACATAAGACCCAGTCTCTAAAGAAAATAACTTCATAAGGACATGTCCCAGGATTTGTCTGCACTCCTTTGTATTTCAACAGAGCTTTCTCCAGGTGCTGTTCATGCTGTGCTTGCTACGTGCACCAAATCAAAGCTGCCTCCTGGAACCACAGTCAAAGCCTCAGATCATCAGTGCGACTCCCAATTATGTCCTTTTAAAACTACCCTATTCTGTTTATTTATTTACTTGAGAGAGAGACCCAGAGAAAGAGGCAGAGTATGCTTGTGCCAGGACTTCCTACCACTGCAAACGAACTCCAGAGCCATTTCTCCAGCGCCTTCCTTTTTTTTCTTTTAAGAGAAATTTCAAACAATAAATAAGAAAGCAGCAAAACAACTTTCTCTGAGATCTTTTTATATTCTTTGCTACATACATAATTTTTGACTTTCAATTTTATTATGTTGTTTTTAGTTTTGATAGTACACACAGATTTTTACAAGTCCTTTGCCTTAAGTTATTTTATTTAATATTAGATGGAAAGTGTTTGTCGTATTTCCTGAGCTGCTGGAGATTTGCTCAGGAAATTTTTTCCCACTCCTATTTCATGCAGAGTACCTCCAATTTTTTCTTCCAGTATATTCAGGGTTACCGGGTTTATATTAAGATCTCTGATCCATTTGGAGTTGATTTTTGTGCACGGTGAAAGGAGTGGGTCTAATTTCATTTTTTTACACGTG
>PVHP010045790.1:0-13506 GCA_004024765.1 Zapus hudsonius | reverse complement strand
TTCAGGTCTGGCTGGGGTCCAGGGTTTGGATCCCAGCTGGAAAATCAAACCTTTACAGAGAGAGTCCTGGAGATGCTGCTTCTCATCCACCATCTTGCTGTCAAGGCCTCTTTAAAAATTTTGCATTGACAATTTGCATACATGTACATAGTGTATTTTGATCATAATAACTTCCATTGCCTTCTCTTTTTCCCCCTTTCCCATCCACCTCTTACACTGAACCCTGCCTTCTGTCAACTAGTCTCTCTTCTACTTTAATGTCTACTTATGCTGTTTTTTTCCCTCCTCCACCATTCAGGACAGGATGTTGATGGGCCAAATATTGTGCAGGTGTTGTGCTTTCAAGTGATGAATGTAATGACCTCTTTAAGTCCAAAAGACAGTGTTCTGCAGCTTTTTCCCCGAGCCTTGGTGGATGAGATAGAGATGTCTCATTTAACACTGAGCCCTCAACAGTCACTTATTCTAAGGACTTAACCCTTGTTAATACAGTCAATTGAAATTCTGGTTCTAAGTCTATCATGGCTGAAAATACTTCCCTAAAGAGATAAATTTTTGGGAAGAAGTAGAGCATTGGCTCTCCTGACTGAATGTTAATATTCTCTCTTATTCTCTCTTATTCTCTCTCTCTCTCTCTCTCTCTCTCTCTTCATGGGGTACATTGACAGAGCATGTATGTAGGCACCAGAGAAAAACCTTGAGGTATTGGCCTCATCCTTCAACATTCTTTCAGACAGAGTCTCAGAGTCTCTCTTGCATTTTGTCACTGCAATGGCCATACTAGCTGGTTTAAAGCTTTAGGATTCTGATGATTGCCTCCCATTGCTGTAAGAAGTCCCATGGACCAGTTTATCCAATGATTTTCCTAATGTGTAACTGGTAAATAGCCATTTTACAAATATATCATATGCTTTCTTATAAAGTCACATTTATTGTATTTCTTAAAAAATTGGAGTTAAAGGCAAAAGTTTTATAGAAGCTAAGAGAAACCAGAGTATATACAATGGAATTCTATTCAGCAGTAAGGAAAGAATGACATAATCAAACTTGCAGGAAAGAGGTTGGACTTGGAACAGATCACACTCAGCAAACTCACACAGGAACAGAGACAAACACCCCATATTCTCCCTCATTTGCAGTTCAGAATTAGGTTCAGTTTGAACAGCAAGTAAACCTGACATGCAATCTTGAGAAATGGATAATTGGGTCAGAAGGTGTCAAGGGGAGGGAATGGGATGACGGTGGAGTGATTTAACAAAACTGTATCCAAAATGATTTGGTACCATAGATTTCTTCCTCTTAGACAATAAGATAAAAGATATAATAACCCTTCAAAGGAATATGGGCGAAGGGACCTCAAGAGGGTAGGATGAAGCCTAATAACCCCAATACAATTGTCTCTGGCTTGCAACTCCCAGTGCCAGAAACTGGCTACTTCTCGCATTGAGTGTTGGTCAGAGAGACCTACAAGGTCCCCAAATCAAGACAGGCTTCTGTCAAAACACTTGATTAGTATGTTTTAAAGCCAGGCATGATGATACCTCTTGAGTAAGTATTTTTACCTAGAATAGTTTTAGGTATCCAAGGTCTTTTGCCCTTCCAAGTGAAATTTCAGATAACATAGTGTCTATGTAGAATAATCTTAGAGAATCTGTGGAATAAAAGGCTACTTAAACGAATAAGTATGATTAGCAAAGAGGATTGTTATTAAGTTGATCTGTTAAAAAATTTGTATTTTCATACATAATATGACATTGACTTTTTTCATATGCATTTGTGTGTGTGTGCTCATGTGCATATGGACACAGATATGTGCACATGTGTGTAGAAGCCAGAGGTTAGCATTGAGTGTCATCCTTAATTGCTTTCCACTTTAAGACAGGGTATTCCGTGTGTTCTAGGGCTCACCAATTCAGTCAGAGTGGCTCTCCAGTGAGCCTCAAGGACTCCCACATGCCTCAACACCCAGCATTTTACCTAGGTGCAAGGAATCTGAACCTGATTCATGCTTTCTTGGCAAGCACTTTACCCAGTGAGCCATCTCCCAAACCCCTACATTGACATTTTTGAAATATTTACAATAGCATCAAAAAATTACATGGGCTGGAGAGATTGATCAGTGGTTAAGGCACTTGCCTGCCGAGTCTAATTACTTGAGTTCAATACCCCAGTACCCATGTAAAGCCAATTATCTGTTTTTTAAAAAATTCATAGATACAAACAAACTTTGAAAACAAAAGAATAAAGATGAAAATTTTGAACTAATTGACTTCTAGATTTATAAGGCCAGGCACATGCATCTGTAGTTCATTTGAAGTGGCTGGGGGCCCTGGAATCCCATATATTCTCTCTCTCTCTCTCTCTCTCTCTCTCTCATTTTCTCCCTCCCTCTCTCTCTCATTTCTCCCTCCTTCCTCCCCTCCTTCTCTCTCTGCTTGAAAATAAATAAATAAAAATATTTTAAAAATTAAATACTTAGGGATAAATATGAAAAATAAATCATAAAATATTTAAATGAATAAAAGCACCAAAGAGTTACTGAGAGAATGCTGAATACAACACTCAGTCTTTAAGATGAATTTAAAAAAAAAACCTGAAACTAAAGGCTTAAAAATTTAAATAAGCAAATAAATCTTTTGGAAATGTCATTTGTTGGAGTTGTTCTCAGAACATAAAAATGATTATAGGTCTGGAGAAATGGCTTAGTGGATAAAACACTTGTACCACAAGCTTGAGGACCTTAACAGGGATCTCCAGTGCCCATGTAAGTGCATTGTGCCTGGAAGCCTTCCTGTTGTCCAGTGCCTCAGAGACAGAAACAGGGGACACTGAAGCAAGCTGACTAACTGAATCAGTGAGCTCTGAGTTCAAGTTAGAGACCTTGACTCAATAAATAAAGTGGAGAGTGATGGAGGAAGCCCCCCACCATTAACCTCTGATCTCCATTTATATACATATGCACACAGACAGACACACACACACAAACACACACACACACACACACACACACACAGAATAAATGATGGAACTGGAGAGATGTCTAAGCAGTTAAGGCACTTACCTGCAAAGTTTGGTGGCCCTGGTTCAATTCTTAAGTATGCACATAAAGCCAGATGCCCAAAGTGGTGCATCCATCTGGAGTTCATTTGCAGCAGCTAGAGACCCTGGAGCATCCATTCTCTATCTCTGTCTCTCTTTCTATCTCTCCTTGCAAACAAATAAAAATATTTTAAAGGAAGATTAAATAATAATTTTGAACTGTTTTATGAATATATGTCTTCCACAGACATCTTCTTTTATTAATGGTCAGCTCTACTTCACTAAACATCTTAGGCCAAGATCTTTTGGTGACTAGAGATTAAATTCCTTCATCAGTAGGCCAAGAATCACACTGTATTATGTTTTATTTACATAGTCTGGGAATCCTGGATTTGCCCTCTACTTATCATTAGCATTCATCTCTCTGGATCATACATTTCTCTTTGAACGTAGAAAATAGGAATTTGATAGCACACAGTATTTAAATCAATTAAAACAGGAATCCATGCAGAACCAAAAAAATCTGGGAGTTAACCATAATAACTCTTTGATCTCAATAAAATTCGGCTCAATTGTTTATTTGGAAAATGATCAGCATCAACAGTAACTTACCAGAGAGAAAAATGTGCTTTCCTACATTTACTAACAGTTCCAAAGTTGAGAAATGAACTGAAGTCATACAAACTTAGCAGCAAAAGGATAAGTAAAGTTTTATTTTAGAACTTTTTAGGAATTAAACTTATGAATTTGCTTTGCAAAGAGCTTCCTAAATTCACTGTTTGATTAAGTACAATTTGCACATGATAGGTGTTTGACCTGTAGCATATTTGTTTTGAATTTTTCTTTTTAAATATATTATTTTAAATTTTTTCCAGCTACATGGTATTAAAATTTGTGTATGTGTGTTTGTGTGTAGGTGCACATGCATGTGATGTCAGGGGTTGATGTTAGGTGTCTTCCTCTATCACTCTCACTTAACCTGGAGTTCACTAATTCAGCTGGACTATGTAGCCAACAAGCCATAGAGATCCTCCTGCCTCCACCTTCCAGCACTGGCATGTACCACCATAGACTAAATAAAAACTAAATATACCACCATACCTGGCTTTTATTTGGTGCTGGGCACCTGAACTCAAATCCTCATCTCCTAAGTCCAAAGAAATTTCAAAGAAATAACTATTTTCTAACAAATCTGAATGTCTTTCAGTTTCTACTTCTATTGTGAATGAAGTATAATTCCCCCCCAAAATCCATGTTAAAACTCTATCCTATGTGAATTTTTGTGGTGGGGTTTTAGGGGAACTTTGAGATGGGGACTTGGGGAAATACAGATTAAGATGAAGTCATGATGTTGGGGAACCCCTGATGTGACTAATGTCTTTGTAAAAAGAAGAGACTAGCTACCTGGAGAGCACTCTCTCTTCTTCTTTTTCTCTCTCTGATTACCATCTTTGGAAGACATTGGTCCTTTCCAAGATCCAGCTTTATGGCACCTTGCAAATAAGATCAAGTTAACAACACAAGAGACCACACAGCACAGAAAACATTCCAAGGGAGACTTCCCTAAAATAAAAGGACATTAACTTTCTACCCTGAATCTGTAATTCTGATGGCTCCACTGACTTATATCCTAAGTGTCTTTGCCAGAGTTCTTTATTATGAAGTAATATAAACAAGTGTATCATGTGAAATGAAAAGAACTATACAGTTTTGTGCAGCTATTAGCATGAATACATGTTGTAAGTCTCTTTCCTCACCAATTCCAGAATGGTGTCTGAATAGTGTCTTTCTATTCTACTGTACCATAAAAGTGACAAGGGGGAAATTCTCCAAGTATAAGAGAAATGGTAGCCATCAAAACTGAAAATGCTTATGTTATCTTTTGAAAGAAATAGTAGTGAGAACATCTTCAAAGAGCCATAAAGCTTTCTCAGTAAATGTGAATACCATATTCTACATCCCGTTCAATAACTTATATACCATCTATTGCTTACATTTTAATTTATCTATGTACTTGTTTATTCACATGTGTATTGTGTGTTTGTGTGTGCATGTGTGTGTGTGCGTGTGTCTTACAACTGCAAAAAAATCACCAGATGCTTGGGCTCTTCTTTTCATTCTGCTGACATGAGTGGCTTGATAATTGAAAGGTTGGTTTTTCAAGTGCCTTTAACTGCTGAGCCATCTTCCCAGCTTCCACTTTATACTTTAAAAAACCTCACAGACAAAATTGAAAATAACACAATAAAAATAAAATATCTCAGAGAAAAATGATGACACTAGCAACAGAATTATGTTAGGATGATGACCTCCTTGTTGCACTCCTCAGGGCATAGATCTTCTCAAGGAAATCATGTCGTATACATTCCAAATTTGAAAGAAAATATGCAGTAGTAAATTATCTGAGCCTGGCCCAGTTTAATCTCAGTGTGAGGAGAGAGAAAATTGTGTGTATGAACCTCTAACTTACAAGAAATACTATTTCCATATGACTAAACACATATAAACAATACATATAGAAATGCATACATACATTTATAAAACGTGAATAAGGACATAATTTTGCCCCTGGTTTGTGAAGATAGAATATGTTTAGATATGAGACAAGTCAGTGTTAACTGTGGGAGAATAAATACTCTTTGGGGTCAAGGAAGAGGTTCAGTTATAACTGAAAGTGCTAGCTGAAGTGGAGTTCAGGTTTGTTCAGGCCCAAAGGGTTAGCAGGAATGTCAGTATAAAGTTAATGCAATATGTAAAAAACTAAAGTCAGTTAGGTTTCCAAAGTTCCAAAATGTCTGAGAGATACTCTGTAAGAAGATCAAGCTTGAGTTGCTTTGGCAAAGAAAGTAAATGGCATGTTTATCAGAGCACGGGATGGAGGTGACCTTTCAAAGAAGGGAGACTGGGTTGAAATTAATGCATCAAGTCTCTGAAGTACAAAAGACTATAACTTCCATTGTCCTCTGCTACTGAATCATCTCTCCCTGGGGACTTCTAGCTAAAATGAACTGGCCACATTGAAAGTAACACAATCTCTTCTAGCATAACTCAAATTCAATTCAAGATTAAAGTCTTCCCTGATGCTCGATGCTCTGGGGTTGTGGGTGTCCCTCTTCTGCCTCCCAGAGAAGGAGCCTTCGTGCTTTCTTGCTGGTCCTCCAACACACAGGAGTGAGTAAACGACACCATTTGATTCTACTGGGTGTGGTCACAGAGTTGATTCTTGAATGAGTTGTGTCAGTTGTAGCTCCTTAGCTCCTCGGCGACAGAGGGACACGACTAATACTCTTGGGAGTTTATCTATATCTCTCCACACTAAAGAGACCCAACTGGTTTATTATGGTTTGGCTATGAAGTGTTCCCTCAAAAGGCTCATGTAGAAGGCTTGCTTCTCAGCTGGTGTTCTAATCATTGAGAAGTGATGGGATCCTGAGAGCTCTGACCTAATCAATGGATCTATCCTTAATGGATTTATATAATGGTGGAATTATTGAGAAATGGGACCTAGTTGGAGAAAGTAGCTCACAGGGGCCATTTCCTAGCCCCTTTCTTTTTCTCTGTGCTTCGTGGCTGCCATAAAGTGAGTGGCTCCTTTGTCACACCCTCTGTTAGGACGTTACTGCCTTTCAATGGGCCTGAAAGTAGTAGGGCCAGCTGAATGTGGCCTGAAACCTCTCATACCATAAGCCAAAACAAATCCTTCTGCCCTCAAGTTGTTTGTGTCAAGTCTTTTGTCACAGCAATGAGAATTCTAACCCACATGTGGTTCACTTTAGGTCTAGAGATATGAGAAGGTCTTTCATGTCTACAGTGCAATCCAAAGTGTGGGTTCGATGTCCTAGACACCCTTGCTTTTACTGGGGAGGTTCTCCTGGGTGAGAGAACTGACTCTTCCATCTCCTGATCTCCTGTGACCAGCTACAACACTTGTAGTATGTGTTGGAGCCCCATACACCAATTCTCTTCAGGAGACACTGAGGAATGTCATTTAAAGCTCAGGTTCTGGAAATCTTACATTGCTCTGTCAGTCCACTGGTCTCCTTGGGACAGTAGAAAGCGTGATTGCACTTCTCTTTATCTACCCAATATTTCCATCAGAGTTTCTGTGGTGTCCATTTCTCCTTTCGGGAAGGAAGTCTCGGATTGGCAAGGATGAGGAGCATCCCCAGAGCAGTCTTAGTTCATTCAAATCTCTGCCACCTCCACCCTTTCGGCTCATTTTCTCAGAGAGAACATTTTCTAAACATCCAGAATAATTCTATACACAGGTGCAGGAAAGGAAGTTCAAGCATGAGGGGCTCTCAACATGCAGGCTTTCTCCACAAAGAAAGGACCTGCCTGCCCTGAGAGGTAGTAGTAGATTTGGCACAACTGTTCTGTGTGCAGCAAGGGACAGTCTGTCATGAAATAGTAAGACTTTCTAGTATTTCCAGATGTGCCTCCCTAGATTACTCAGTAAATTTAAGGAATTATACATTATACAGGATAAATTTAATGGACACAGCATGGTAGATATAGGTCATAGTGGAAGATGAACTCAAAGCCAAACAACTCTCACGTGTGTGTGTGTGTGTGTGTTTAGTCTTTAGCAAGAAAAAGCTGCGTCATAAACAGGATTTTATTGTGTGTGTTTATGTGAGTATCCTGTGTGTGTAGGTGCATTTGTGCATGAAGAACTGCAAGTGCAAACATGTGCATGTACATGTGGAAGACAGAAGTTGATGTCAGATGTTTTCCTCAATCAATTTCCAACCATTTTTGAGACAGGGTTTCTCACTGAATGTATGGCTCACCAATTCAGTTAAACTAGCTAGCCAGCAAGTCTCAGGGATCCTCCTGTCTCTGCATCCCCAGCACTGGGATTGCGAGCGTCTGTGACCACTTCTGAATTTAACATGGGTGCTGGAGATTCAAAGTCAGGTTCTTGTGCTTGTTCAGCAAACACTCTACCCATTGCACTCCCAACCCAGCACTTCATACACAACAGAAGACTAAACTTACTATCAATATGGAGTCCAAAGACTGGGCCTGAGCATGTGACAAGCAGCACTAAACCAGCTGAGCCTTCACCTTACACTAAGGTTTTGTCACCAGAGTGAACAGATTTCCAACCTGATGACCACTGTGATTCACCTGGAAAACGGATGAGTAAAATTCCCAGCTGCGGCCCAAGTGAAGTTGCTGCTATACCTTACCTATGGAGATGTTTAACCTCCATTGTCATATAAATATAAGGTTCAAACTAGACATTAACAAATAAACATTAAAAAGGGTTTTAATTAAAACCATAAGCCCAGCCATGGTAGCACATGTCTTTAATCCCAGCACTTGGGAGGCCAAGGTGGGAGGACAACCATGGGTTTTAGGTGAGCCCGAGACTACATAGTGAATTCCAGGTCAGTCTGGGCTAGAGCAAGGCCCTATCCCCTGCCCCTGGAAAAATACCTAATGAGATACCACCTTATACCTATGATGATGAAAGCTACTATCTTGAAAAAGAAACAAAAAATAAGAAGTGTAGGTGTGAATATAATGATAAATAACTTTGCCCACTATGGGCATATAAAAATTTTTCAGCCACCATAGAAATAGTATTGTAGTTCCTCAAAAATTTAAAATATGTGTAAGCCCCCCACACACACACACAAAGCTCCACTGCTACCATCAGTGCAGTGGAGCAGATCTCATTCCCAAAACTTATAGAGTGAGTAGCACTGATGACTAGTGCCCAGGTGAGCTTCCTCCCTCCCTGTCATGGTTTGATCCAGGGTCCCCCACAAACAATTGAGTGTGTTCTGATGGATCGATCCTCAGCTGATGGCAGTTTGGGTTTTACAACCTCGATGAAGCTGTGTTGTTGGGGGCAAGCTTATGGGGTTATAAGCCAGCTTCCCCTTGCTAGTATTTGGCACACCTTCCTGCCTCTGTTTGCAGTGCTGTGGCGGAGGTGATGTCCGGCCCTCTGCTCATGCCATCGTTTTCCCTGCCAGGATGGAGTCTCCCCTTGAATCCATAAGCCAAATAAACCCATTCCTCCACAAGCGCTTTTCTTTGGGTTCTTTCTGCACAGCAACTAGAAAGCTGACCACAACAGTTTTGGTACCAGGACGTGGGGTCATCTGTTGCTGCTAGAACCCTGATCTTGTGGCTTTGGTCTTCTGGAAGTGATCAGGAGGAATGTGGAAGGATTTGAAATCTCGGCCTAAGAGATGCCTCGCATTGTTGTTGAGTATAGCTTCATGGATCATTCTGGTCAGAGTTTAAAGACCTGAATGTAATGAGAACTATGGACTGTGAGGTTTGGTTTACAAGGGTGAGAAAGAACATTGTCAGGACTGTGCCAGAAGCAGTTTGCGTGTGAGGCTTGCTGCGTTCTGCCTGCCTGTGTCCTGGAAACCTGTGCAGGGTTGTTTTACGTAAAGATGGACTGGTGTGAGCAGATGGAGATGGCACAGAAAGAAAGATCTTTGGGTCGAAACTGCTGCCTGTTCACCTGCAATTGTTTGAGAGATGACAACCACTGAGATTGGGCCAGCTGGTCTCATTGGAACAACAGGAAGAATGTGGACTCTTTGAAGTAAGGGGCCTGAAAGCTTTGCTCCCCCCTGGATTAACAAGTTGGTAGCCCACCTGGTTCTATGGAGTATGGCAAATGTAAGAAGAGAGGGTCTTTGGATTTGCAACACAGTTTTGTTTTTGAAAAATGGCCATCGGCATGTGAAGCAGGTGTGCTAGGTTGCCTGCATGGAGCCCGATGGAGCCACAAGGATGAACTGTGGGTTGCAATGGAGACCCAAAGAATTCCAGGACTATGGATGTGTGCCAAGGCGAGCTGCCATCACCAGATGACGTTTTCCCAGAGTGTGAGTAGCCGAGCTGGAGGGGCGGAATTGAATCTCCAAGAGACTTGTGTTATTGGTTAGAATCATTGAACTTGGAGTTAGAGATTTTTTCAGTGCTGTGGCAGAGGTGATGTCCAGCCCTCTGCTCATGCCATCGTTTTCCCTGCCAGAATGGAGTTTCCCCTCGAGTCCGTAAGCCAAATAAACCCATTCCTCTACAAGCCAATTTTGTTTGGGTTCTTTCTGTGCAGCAACTAGAAAGCTGACTGCAACACTCTCCCAGGTGGGTACCCTGGACCCACTTGCTAGGATTAGGTATTAGCTACACTATGAGCAGATCAATTTTCCCAACTTGACCCCTCACCACAGCCTTTGCCACAACCACGAGTAGGGGCCCTGGAGATGATCTCACTTCCAAGACCTGGCAAGGACCTAGGAGAGTGTTACAGACCTAGACCAAACCTTCTTGGAGGCTACACACATGTAAGGAGAAGCCTACTCAAATTAAAGTGTACTAAGCCCAAACCTGACATCCTACACTCACCTGACCAGGCCACTCAACAAAGACTCCATAAGAGAGGCTATTGCTACACACTTAGCAAGACAAGAGGACCATCTCAAAATTGACACCAAGAATGCCTATTCCCATAGCAAAAGCCTCCAATGAAAATTTAGACTAAATTCCAGACATACAATCCCAAAGTGAAATTATGATGAGCATATTAAACCAAAATAATTAGGCCATGAACAAATGGCTGGGTGAAAAGGAAGAGAATTGACAAAAGAGTAAAATGAACTCAAAGGATGGCTGAATGAAATGGAAGAAAATAAACAAAAGAACTATATCCATGCACAGTAGATCATGACGATGTAGTTCATATTCATAAGGAAATTTTAGTCAGCAGTAAGGAAAAATGAAGTGATGAAATTTGCAGGAAAATGGATGAACTTGAAAAATATCACCCTAAGCAAGGTCATGCAATCTAAGAAAGACAAATATAATGTGTTTTCTCTCATATGTGGTTCCTAAAATGGACCAGCTGAGAAGTTTAAAAGGCAGTGAGTATTAGGATGATGGATACATAAGTAGAATGAGACCAGGAAAAAAATGAAAATAGGGAGTGAACAGAAGAGGGGATATAGAAAGTATCCTGGATACCAGCATATAATACCAGTATATAAGATATAACCTCAAATTAAGGGAGGTGGACACACCAGAATGATATGCCCAACAGAGGTGAAGAAAGCTTAATCCTAAAACCATTGGCTATGGCTTTTGAATCCCAGGACCAGAGCTGGGTTACCCCCAACAGCAAGCAGCTGACCAGAAACATCCACAAGGTCCCCAAAACAATGTAGGCCATTGCCGAGCACTTAGTTACTGAACAGAGCTAAAAGGTTTGATCCTACTGTAGAAGATACCACAGGCTGTCATCTCATGACACTGAGAGATCCTGTGGGAATAGAAAGGAAAGCCAGTCCTCTCCTGGCCAATTCTCTTGGTGCTGGAAAGTGCTATGGGAGCTACTATGTGACAATGGTCACCAACAACATGAATAAGCAGGAGAACCTGCAAGCTATGCAGCCCACCAATCAGACAAGAAGTATACACTTGTGAAAAAGTAGCACACAGCCTTTATGGGTCACCAACTGCCCTCCAATTGGACATGAGGCGTGCTCAATGGGAGAGAACTCATTACTGGTACTGGGAAGCAAGCCATCACCCAACATTCAGGAAACATACAGCCCCCAGAGAGGCGCCTGTGTTCTCTAGACAAGTTGAGCTGGTATTCCCATCAAAATGTCTCTCTAAATTATATGCATAGGGGGCAGAGCATCATGGCGGACTAGTAGAGGCCTCACCAGGACTCTCTTCAAAAAGGTTTGGTTCTTCAGCTGGGATCCAAACCCAGGACCCCAGCTGGCCTTGAACCCAAACCTACCGTCTCCCCAACTCCATGCTAGCCGGGGGGTCAGGTCTCCCCATCTGCTTTCTACTCGGCAGAGGAACAAAGCACCGCCCTTCCCCCACTCCTAGCTCCGGCTCCTGCCGGCTCTTGCCTGCGCGGCTGAGAACCTCTCCCTACCAGGGCCTCCTTCCTCCAGCCTCCCTCCAGCGATTCTTGGGCGCACTTTTCCCTGAGACCCCCCCCACATACACAGGCAATCACGCTCCACAGGCAAACTGAACTAGCGCGGTTCCTGGAGCACTCCGGTCCGCAGCTGCCGGGCGGGGCCAGCCCTCAGGCACCTCTTCCAGAGCTGGGAGGGCAAAGGCAGCTTCGGCGGCCACCGGGGTCCACGTGCCACTGACCCTCCAGCGATTCTTTGGCGCACTTCTCCCTGAGACCCCTCCAAATACACAGGCAATTGCATTCCGCGGGCAAGATGAACTAGCGCAGTTCCCGGAGCACGCACAGGACCCTCAGGCACCGGGGTACCTCTGCCAGTGCTGGGAGGGCAAAGGCGGCTCCTGCGGGCACCAGAAAGGAGGGCACAGTCAGGTGGGAGAACACTGAGCCATATAGTTGGAGTGCTGAGACTGTGTTTCTACTCCAGCATACCATCTGGGAGCAGGGGGATCCAGTCAGGTAAAAATCTAAGCCTCTCTGGGGACAGAACACCCCAACAGGAAAGACCTTCTTTTAAGATCAAACCTGGTAATCGTTCCATTGGAAGCAAAGCAGGCTGAACAGCACCCACCAGGGTGCCTGAGTCCCACTCCCCTACCTAAACATGGGAAGAAATCAAAGGAAAAAACCCACAGAAATCAAAGATGGAACTCCCCAACCCAGGGCCCCTAGTCCCTTTATGGAGCAGGAGAGTGGCAAAGAAACAGAGGCAACACATACACAATCGCAAAGAGAGAACAATATGACTCCTGACCACAACTGCAATGCAAATATGAAGCAGCTAATGGCTGATATAGAAATTATGAGAAAAGACATGAATGAGATGAAGTTATCTAACTCAAACATAGTCTCCAGAATGAATATAATGGAGAGAAATATGAATGAATTCAGATACATATTAAGTGAATTGAAGATTAATCAACTAAGAGAGGAGTTAGAAAACCAAACGATTAAATTTGATGAGGACCTAAAAAAAATTAAAAATGATTATCAGGAATCCCAAGCAAAAACAAAATTAGATTGGAAATTAGATCTCACCAAAGAATTGGAGTCTATAAACAAAGTAATAGCAGAAACAAATAATGAAAATGAGATGTTAAAAACCTCCCTTGAATTAATCAGTCCCAGAGTTGATAATTTGGAGGACAGACTTTCAGAAGTAGAAGACAAATCAGAAGGAATTAATAAGGATGTCATAGGTTTCAATAAATTCAAGAAATCAAGTGAGCACAATTTGAGGGATCTATGGGATACAATAAAGAGGTCCAATATTAGAATCATCGGGATGCCAGAGGGAGAAGAAGACCAGGCTATGGGCATAGGAAATATCTTCAACAGAATTATTCAAGAAAATTTCCCATATCTAACAAGAGAAAGCCCACTCAACTTTCAAGGGGCCCAGAGGACTCCAAACAGACAGGATATGAAGAGGAACTCTCCAAGACACATTTTAATTAAGATGCCTAACATAGAAAGCAAAGAGAAAATACTCA
>PVHP010045789.1:0-13549 GCA_004024765.1 Zapus hudsonius | reverse complement strand
CTTACCTCACTGAGGCCTGGGTCAGCAGTCTTTCTACTCCATTGCCATGTGGGGGAAGAGGGGCCCACTTCCTCTAGGGAAGCTAGTTTTAAGTCCTCCCCAGGTGAGTCAGAGAGACAGCTCATTGGTTTATATTTGACTAATCAGTTTTAGCACCTAGGTTGTAGCTCTAACTAAACACCTCCCCCTCAAGGGGAGGGGGGCTGCCTCAGCAGAGAGGTCTGACCTCACAATACTGAGGGACAGCTGTCAACAGAACTTTGGAGGGGATAGGTCTGTGGAAGGACCCTCTGAAGTTGCTGGTTGTTGGATCATGGGGATCAACTTTGCTTTCAAATTTCTACCACTCAGCCCTAAGTTTCCCTGCAACCTGAAGTAAGGTGGTAAGGATAGCTAATGTTCACTGAAGCACTGGCTGCCCTCTACATACATAATCTCATAGTCTGAGCTACTGCTGGAGACACAGGCTCAAAGGGAGTTCTGGAAGGCGGATTTCCCTGACAACAATACACATGACATTACATATAGAACCAAGATTTATATGTCCTTCTTCCAAAGCCCGCCTGCCTCTTCCAGCCTTGGCCTCTGTTGGGGCATCTGCACCTGCACACTGGTTCGAGCAGTGTGATAGTTCATCTTTACTGTCAATTTGACTAGATTTGGAACCACCCAGGATTTACAACCCTGGCCTGTCTGTGAGCATGTTTCCAGAGAGGTCTAACAGGAAGGTGGACCCAATCCCCCAGGTCCCTGACTGAACACAAAGGAGAAAGCAAGCTGAGCACCAGAATTGTCTCTCTTTGCTTTTTGACTCTGAGCAGCCAGATCACTCTCCTGATACCATACCTTCCCCGTCATGATGGACTACATCTTGAAATGTGACCCAGAACAAACTCTTCTTTAAGTTGCTTTTGTCAGAAACTTTGTCATAGCAATGAGAAAAGTAAATACAGGCAATAAACACCACTTGAAGCAAATGGAAAGGCTCCTGGTGTTTGTTGACTCAGTAAGGACAACATCAAGTACACAGTGCTTGTCTTGTATGTTTTCTGGCTCCTTGGCTCCAGACCACCATCTCCTGAGTGACACCAGGGTTACAGAGTGAATAGAAGGGTGCACAAGGCTGCACAGAGCCGCCAACCTCTTCACCCACAGCCCCTGATTGTGCTAAGGGAGAGACACACCCACTAAAAGCTGATCCCAGTTGCTTGGTCTCAACTGCCCTCTGGGTATTGGTAATTAGAGCCCATAAAGAACCGACCTCCCTCCTCCCTGATACACTGCTTTCCAGGAGACCCTGGCCAGTCCTTGAGCAAGGCACCACCTGGAGGCCACATTCCCACATAGCAAACACACCTATTACACCTTTTTTTCCCAATGGAAGCAGGAAAAAAGAACAATAATCAGCCTTGCGAGCTCAGACCCCCAACCCTGCAAGGCCAGGTGAGGGAGCTGTGCCCTGGCTCCCCATCAGCCTGTGCACCCCACAATCCTGCCCACTGACCCAGGGTTCCAGGCCAGGTAAGCAAGCCTGCCACCAGCCTGCACACCTGTGGCTCTGCCCATTAGTCCCTTGATCCCAGGAGAGGCTTGGTTGGGGACTTGTGCCCTGACCTTCCACCTGTCCTTGTATACTCGGACCACAGACCCTGGGCAGGGCCAGGTGAGGGTGCTGTGTCTTAGCTCCCCACTAGCCAATGCACCCCATGACCCTGCCCACTGACCCTGGGTTCCAAACAAGGTCTGGCTCCCAGCCTGCTACTGCTGCTGAAAGTTAGAACATCCCTACACTTCCTGACACCATAGGAACCAAGCCAAAATCTCACCACTCCTCAATGCAATCTCATGCAAGGTGCACACTTCTGCTGAGGGTCTGGGGAAAACCAATTTCTCATCTTAGCATGGGCAGATCACAATGCAAGAAGAACACAAAGGTGGAGTGCCCCACACCAAATTTGCCTAGCCCCATTATGAAAGTCCACACTGAAAATATCAAAGAAAGAGCACAGATGCAAGACCAGGAGGAGATGACATGTCCAGAACATCTTTGCATGGATTCTATATCCAGTTTATTAATGGAATTGTAAGCAAAAATTGACAATGTAAGTGAAAATGTGCAGAATCAGCTTGTAAGCTTCCCCACCAGGCTCAATACATTGGAGGAAAAACAGATGGACTTTTCTAGAATAGTAAATGAGTTAATGGCAAACCAGCAATCTGAGGAGCTCAATAATCAGCTGGGTAAACTAAATGAAGACATAATCAAATACAAGAATGAGTACCAGGAAGATTTAAGTAACACAACCTTTGAAATGAAAATACAACTCAACAAAGAGATGGAGACCATGCAAAAAGCTCTATTGGAAAACCAAAATCAAATAGAGATATTTAAAACATCTCAGCCAGGTGTGGTGGCACACGCCTTTAATCCCAGCACTCGGGAGGAAGAGGTAGGAGAATCACTGTGAGTTCGAGGTCAGCCTGAGACTCCAGTGAATTTCAGGTCAGCCTGAGCTAGAGTGAGACCCTACCTTGAAAAAAAAATCTCTAGAATCCCTCACTACCAAAGTTAATAACCTGGAAGACAGAACCTCAGACATGGAAGACAAAGCAGAAGAAAGAGATCAGGATAACAGAAACTTGGATAAGTTCAAAAAAGCATGTGAACAAAGTGTGAGGGAACTATGGGACGCTCTTAAATGACCTAACCTCCAGATCATGGAGATACCAGAGGGGGAAGAAATCCAGGCCAAAGGGATGGAGAACATATTCAACACAATTATTTTTTTTTAAATATTTTATTTATTCATTTTCAAGCAGAGAGAGAGAGAGAGAGAGAGAGAGAGAGAGAGAGAGAGAGAGAGAGAGAGAGAGAGAGCACCAGGGCCACCACCTTGTGGGTCTGGCTTATGTGGGTCCTGGGGAATTGAACCCAGGGCCTTAGGCACTGGAGGCAAGTGCCTTAACCGCTGAGCCATCTCTCCAGCCCATCAACACAATTATTGAGGAAAATTTCCCCATTCTAACAAAAGAGAATTCCATCTGGATACAAGAAGCACACAGAACACCAAACAGGCAGGACCTAGGAAGAAACTCTCTGAGACAGAAACCATGAAAGCAAGAAGGGCATGGAGTGGCATACTTCAAAGCCTAAATCACTTTGGCTTTCAACCTAAACTAATGTACCCTGCAAAAGTATCCCTCATTATAGATGGAGAAAGGAAAATATTTCAAGATAAAAGCCATCTCTACAATCATATGGACACTAACCCAAACCTATTGTGATTTCTCTATGACATATTCCACACAGAAGAACCAAGTAATCAACCCCAAGAACCATCCAGAAGGTGTACACAATAATCAAGACTAGAGAAAACAAAATAACAAGAGAGGTATCAAATCCCATAAACCCTACACAATGGCACGGATTGAGTCAAACCTCACAGTTATAACTTTGAATATGAATGGTCTTAACTCTCCCATAAAAAGACACAGGCTAGGAGGATGGATCAGAAAAATGGATCTTTCCATGTACTGCCTCCAAGAAACCCACCTCACCACTGAAGACAGGAACCTCCTCAGGGTGAAAGGATGGAAGATGATCTTCTAAGTTAATGGAAACAAAAAAACAAGCAGGGGTTGCTACACTAATATCTGACAAAATAGACTTCAAACCAAAATCATTTCAAAAGGACAATCAAGGACACTTCTTACTCATCACAGGAATAATCCAACAAGAGAATATCACCATCTTAAACATGTATGCACCAAATACAGGTGTAACACAGTTCATAAAGCAAACACTAATGGAAAACAAAGCAAAAAATCCAAGTCCATGATAGTTGGAGACTTTAATACACTACTATCATCTTTAGATAGCTCATGAAAACAGATGGTCAATGGGGAAATAATAGAACTCAATAACACCATAGATCAACTGGACCTAACAGATATGCAGAACATTCCATCCCAACTCTACAGAATATACCTTCTTCTCAGCAGCTCATGGAACCTTCTCTAAAATAGACCACATATTAGGACATAAAGTATGTCTCAACAAATTCAAGACCAAAATATATTAAATTCATATCAGACCAAAATGTATTAAAGTTGGAAAAAACAATGAGAGAACAAACAGCAATCACACCAACTACTAGAGATTGAACAATATGCTATTCAACAATGAATGGGTTGTTCAAGAAATTGAATTGGAAATTGAAAAAATTCTTGAATGATGATGAAAATGCATCACAACAGAACCTATGGGACACAATGAAGGCAGTCTTAAGGGGAACATTTATAACACTGAATGACTTCATAACAAAGACAAAGAGATCTCAAATTAATAACCTAACTAACCAGCTAAAGACATTAGAAATATTAGAACAATCCAACCCTAGGAGCTCAATATGAAAAGAAATAAGATCAGAGCAGAGATCAATGAATTAGAAACTAAGAAAACTAATTTAAAAATTGATGAAACAAAGACCTGGTTCTTTGAAAAAATAAACAAGATTGACAAACCCCTAGCCAATCTAACCAAACAGAAAAAAAGAAGTCCCAAATCAACAAAATCAGAAATGAAAAGGAAGAGATCACAGCACCACCAATGAAATTGTGGTGCTGTGATCAGGACATACTTCCAAAACCTCTATTCCACAAAATTAGAGAATCTGGAAAAAATGGACGAATTCTTGGACACCTACCACCTACCGAAACTAAACCCAGAGCAGATAAATCTCCTAAATAAGCCTATTACATTGATTGAAATCAATAATATAATCAAAAACCTCCCCAGAAGGAAAAGTCCAGGTCCTGATGGATTCTCAGCCGAATTCTACCAAACCTTCATCATAGAACTCAACCCACTCTTTCTGAAGCTTTTTAGAGTCATTGGAGAACAGGAAATACTTCCAAACTCCTTCTATGAATCTTGCATCACTTTAATACCAAAACTGGACAAAGATAAATCCAGAAAGGAGAACTATAGACCCATATCCCTAATGAATTTAGATGCAAAAATTCTGAATAAAATCCTTGCAAACCAAATTCAACAACATATTAAAAGTATTATCCGCCTCGACCACATAGGCTTCATCCCAGGGATGCAAGGTTAGTTCAACATACAGAAATCAATCAACATAATCCACCACATTAATAAACTTAACCACAAAAATGACATGGTCATCTCAATTGATGCAGAGAAAGCCTTTGACAAAATCCAACACCACTTCATGATCAAAACACTTGAAAGACTTGGAATAGAGGGCCTATACCTCAATATAATTAAGGCCATATACAAAACTCCTAAAGCCCAAATAATACTCAATGGGGAAAGACTCAAGGAATTCCCACTAAATTCAGGAACAAGATGGGGTGTCCACTTTCACCATTGCTCTTCAACATAGTCCTTGAAGTTCTAGCCAATGCAATAAGACAGAAGAAAGATATAAAAGGGATGCAAGTTGGAAAGGAAGAAGTGAAAATATACCTTTTCACAGATGACAGAATCCTATATATAACAGACCCAAAGAATAGTATCATTAAACTCCTGAAGGTGATAAACTCCTTCAGCAAAGTGGTAGGATACAAAATTAACACACAAAAATCAGTAGCCTTCCTGTATGTAAATGACCTGCATACAGAAAATGCAATCAGTGAAACAGTCCCATTTTCAATAGCCACAAACAAAATCAAATACCTGGAAATAACACTAGCCATGGAGGTGAAAGAATTGTATAATAAAAACATAAAAATGCTCAAGAAGAAAATTGAGGGTGACATGAAAAGATGGAAAGATCTCCCATGCTCCTGGATAGGTAGAATTAATACGTGAAAATGGCAATACTTCCAAAAGGTATATACAGATTCAATGCAATACCAATAAAAAATACCAGTTTCATTCTTTTCACATATTTCTGACATAGAAAAAATAATCTCCAAATTTATTTGGAATGGCAAAAGGCCTCAGATATCCAAAGCCATCCTTAGTAGCACATCAAGTGGTATCACCATACCCTACCTAAAAATATACAAGGCCATCATAACAAAAACAGCATGGTACTGGCTCAAAAATAAACAGGTAGACCAATGAAACTAAAGTTACTTCATATTCGACAAAGATGCCAACAATGTTAACTGGCATAAAAATAGCTTCTTTAACAAATGGTGCTGGACAAATTGGATAAATACTTGCGAGAAAATCAAACTAGACCCTCTCCTCTCACCATTCACAAAAATCAACTCCACAAATGGATCAAAGACCTCATCGTAAGACCTGAAACTCTGAAAACCCTGAAGAAAAAAATTGAGGGAACTCTCTATAAGATAGAATAGGGGAAAACTTCCTGAAAAAAAACCTCCAATAGCCTAGGAAGTGCAACAATCACTTAGCTAATGGGATCTCAAGCTAAAAAGCTTCTGTACAGAGAAGCATACCATACTCAAAGCCAATAGACCACCATCAAACTAGGAGTTAATCTTTGCCGGCCACAATATGGATAGAGGTCTAATATCTAGAACATATAAAGAACTCAAAAAATTAAATAAAAAATTATCAAACAGCCCTCTCACAAAATCGGAAACTGAACTCAACAGGGAATTCACAGAGGAAGAAATACAAATGGCAACTCCCATTTGAGAAAATGTTCAATGTCATTAATCATCAGAGAAATGCAAATCAAAACAACAATGAGATTTCATCTAACTCCAGTCAGAATGGTGATCTAAAAAAATCTACCAACAATAGATGCTGGTGAGGTTGTGGGGAAAAGGGACCCTAATTCACTGCTGGAGAGAATGCAAATTTGTACAACCACTCTGGAAAGCATTATCGCTCATTTATTTTTTACTCCTTCTCAACTGTCACGTTTTCAAAAAGGATGGTCAACTGATGTAGAATACCAAACCACAACACACATTCATACACACAGGCCTAGACCACATTAATATATTTATAGTTTTTTCTTAGCTTGTTTTGTGTAATTATAATGCGGTGCCTGAGACTTTGATAACCTCAGAGAGAAAAGAGGTCTACTTAGGCCACAGTTCCAGTGGTTCAAGGACCTGCATCTGGGGGCCGTGTATGTGCTAGCAGCACCCCAAGGCAGTGCCAGGATATCACGTGTCAAGAGACAGGCGCCTGTATGTCTTCTGTTCTCTCTCCCTTTTTTTGGGAAGCCATCGGGATTCGGTCATGGAGGGTTCTCCCCATTGACCTAGTTTCATCCTCTCAGCTCCCAAAGTTCTACCTTCAACAACAGATTAAATCACCACCCCAAAAGACCACACCATGAGAATTAAACTTCAACAAGCGAGCCCTTGGGGGATATACTTAGACCAAATACAACCCCTCCATTTGGATATTGCAGGCATCGCCTCTCCTGCCACTGGAATGTAAGCACCAGACAAAAGCTTTTTGTCTATTTCATTGTTATATCTCTGGCTCTTAGTACACAAAGCAGATACTCAAAAATAGTTATTGAATGAATTACCATCTCAAAGTGGAGGGCTCGCTCTCAGCACTCCCCAGCCTATGAGGAGGAAGTTCCCTCCTCTGCCACTGCTTTCCCTTGACCTCTCAGCCTGCCATATAGACACAAAGCCATCCTCAGAGCGTGGGCCCAAGGAGACTGCTCCATATCAGACTTGGGTGGAGAAACAGGCTGCTTTGGGCCAGGTCTGATGACTGTGTGAATTTGACTGCCTGACCTGTCTGTAGAAGACATTGCACCTGATAATCAGAAGCTGAGCCCAAAAGCAAGGAGAGCTCCCCTGACTCCCAGGAGGGGGCAGATGGGGGTAGGAGACCCTGAGGCAAGGCAGCAAAGGAGACCAGTTGGCTACTTCTTGCATAGTCAGCCTCAGGACCATATTATGTCCCTGAGGGTGAGTCTAGACAGCTCAAGCTGCTGGATGAACCGCCAAACCAGGCACAGTTTATGGGAGGAAGAAGGATTGATTGAGCCTTACAGATGCAGGGGAAGAACCACAATGGCTAAAGAGGCTGGCCCCCGTTCACAGGTCCAGTGCCTGTCTTCTAAAAGGTGAATCAAATCATTTGTTATAATCACTGTGTCATGGTTTGATCCAGGTGTCCCCCACAAACAAATGAATGTGTTCTGATAGATTGATCTCAGCTGATGGCAGTTTGGGTTTTATAACCTCGATGAAGCTGTGTTGTCAGGGGTGGGCTTATGGGGTTATAAGCCAGCTTCCCCTTGCCAGAGTTTGGCACACCTTCCTGCCGCTGTTTGCAGTGCTGTGGCAGAGGTGATGTCCAGCCCTCTGCTCATGCCATCGTTTTCCCTGCCATGATGGAGTCTCCCCTTGAGTCCGTAAGCCAAATAAACCCATTCCTCCACAAGCTGCTTTTATTTGGGTTCTTTCTGCGCAGCAACTAGAAAGTTGACCACAACACACTGATTCACTCCCAAAGTTGCCATAAGCACATGGAATGTCTGGTGGTGCCAATTTGATTGTCTGTAGTTGGGAGCCATAAAACTGAAGCCATACATGCATACAAAGAGCAAAACCATATATATGTATAGGTTGTATAACACTGAGACAAAATGTCACAAAGATCATACTTAGAGAAGAGCACAATTAAGTCACCAAAGAAATCACCAAAAGAAATACAATATTTTAAGTAAGTTTACAATTTTGTGTTACATTTATAGCTTTCCTGGGTCAAATGTGGCCCACAGGCTACAGGTTGGATAACCCTTGACTAAAGCACGAAAGGGGAAAACACGAGACTAGAGAACAAAGAATTCATGCAAGAGAAGGACAAGGAACACAGGTTGATAGCCATGACAGCCGGCTATGGATACGCACTTGAGCCCTGGGCATGCCTGGTTATTTTTAATAAAACCCTTTGCGTGTTGCATAGGAGAGTTGGTCAGAGTCTTCTTTTGAGTCGGGGGTCCGGGGTCCTAACACCAGGACCCACATAAACAGTTGTGACCATGCACATCTGGAACCCCAGTCAGCAGAGACTAGAGAATTGCTGTAACTCTCAAACAAAATACAACAAAATAAACACTGTCCCCTTCCCCCAAGCTCAGCAAGACTCCAGCTGAAATGAGAACAGGGAAGAGCCATGGGTCAGGACGGCAGATGTTCCCTCCAACCACTTCAGATGAGCAGACCCCGCTGCAGGCAAGTGCATGGGGCACTCATGGGCACATACACGGGTATACACCCCCCACATTCTACACACAAGCAAAACAAAAGGTTCACTGGAGAATGTAACATATGGATATTGCTTTTAATAACTTTAGGGTGCTACAATACTTAAAAGCCCAGTACTTTACACTGTAAAATATAGCTAATCTAATGGAGGAGCCAGGAGAGGTGGCAGGCCTGAGGGGGCTGCTGGGACTCTTCCAAGAGAATGGTGGTATCAGTGGGAAGTAGTGGAACTCTTTGTGCTTTGAAAGGACAGTCTGGCAGTCCCTGGGGAGAGGTCAGGGCAGCTGTGAATAGACCACTGAGGAGGCTTTTGAAATAGCCCTGGAAACAGAAAGCTCCATCCCTACTTTCTTTTGAACTCTACACAAAGAGGGGTCTCTGCATTTGAGGGAGACAGAGAATCAATGTCTGGATACAGAAAGGATCCTGATCTTTAGAGCCAGGAAACTGTAGTGCATGAGGCATGGCTCACAAAGGGCTTCGGAGGATCTGCTCTCTCTGCCGTGGAGCCGAGTCTTCCCTCTCATTTAATTTCTTGCTTTTCTAACATATGGTTCTGAAATCCAGACAGGCACCCAGAGTGGGGACCGTCTTGCAACCCAGAGAGTGATGGGCAGCCGCAGCTCATCTTGGCTAACCTGAGGTGTCCTCGATCTCCACCCAGTCTTTTCTCTCTCTCCCTCTCTCTCCTTCAGCAAGGTGAGTTGCATGAGAATTGCAACTCCCCTGTGAGGCCAAGGCTGAAGCTATTCTTTGGTAGGTTCTCAAAATTCCCAGGTGGCTGGAGCAAATCTTTGACAGCCCCGTAGGACAATTTGCCTGCCTTAAAGCTTTTTCTTCTCCCATCTTCTCTGTTCACCACATCCACTGGATCATCCAATACCAGACCATCTTTAGCCCAAGGAGGTGGTGAGTCAGCCTCTGTACCTAGAACAGACAGAGCTGGCTCTCTTGTCTTCAAAGGACTGCCCTGGGAGCCTCCAGTCAGAAGCAGTTGGCTGGGGATGATGCCTGCTTTCCTTCTGAACTCCCTGTCCTTCTCCAGAAGAAGGTTTCCAGCCTCTGTCCTCAGATCAGAGATGCATGATCCTCAGACAGACACCCTGGCATTTCTCTTTCCCTCTGGGGGTTCCCAAATTTCCAAAATTTAACTGGCCTCCTTTGCTGGGATATCTCCTGTCCAATCTTAAAACCTATGGCCTAAAAGAAAATATTAACTCCAAGTACCTCATTTGTATTGCAATATAGTATGGACACAATATAAATTGGACAATAGTTCCTACCAGCCTAAAATGGTACATTTGACTTCTGTGGTAGTTTGAATGGATGTCCCCAATAGATTTAAGAGTTTATTAAAACTTGTATTTGTCTCCTGGCCAGAGGAGGGGTCACCTTGGCCAATCCTAGGGTCCAGCCCTAAGGTGTTTCTGGGATGGGTTTGGAATTCCAGCTATACATATGTACAGAGCTGTCTGAGCTCAAGCCCAGAGTTCCTGCAGTTTGCCTGTCTGAGTGTGCTTGCTTGCTTTTGGAGTTACTGGTGATGGGTTTCTCTCTCTGCTTGGACCTGTGAGAGGGGGTCAGCCTCTTTTACCTTTATGGAATTTCCTCTGGATCTATAATTTCAATAAATCCTTTCCTCCCATAAGCCATGCCTGGATTTAGAGGCTCATCCAGCGGCATGTGGCTATGACAATTTTGGTATCAGGAGTGTGTTGATACAGCTGACGTGAATCTGACCATGTGAAGTTTGGCCTTCTGAAACTTATTCGCTGGAGGAATGGACATGTATTTGGTATTACCAAGTGACGATGCCTTCCAGAGTGGTAAGCCAAATTTTTTGGACTATTCTGTTGACAGCTTAAAAATGCTAAGTACAGAGAGAATTACATTTGAAGGCTTGGATTATGAACTTTCAAGGGGAAAGGAAAGACTACAGAGAACTTTATTAGAATCATATTACTGGGCTACATGTTGGATGCATTCTACTGCCCATGCCCAGAGAATTTGAACAAGGTTAAATTTAAGTAATGGACTGATATGCTTGGCTAATGACATGGATGAGAAAATAAGATTTAAAGTTGAAAACAATTCAAACAAGTTTAACTCACTGGCACTGAGACTGGCTTTAGGTTATGACAGCTGCTACTGTCAACACATTAACAATCCTAAAGAAGATAGCCCAACTGTATTACATTAAAACAATAGGAAAGATGCCTGAAGTGACTTCCACCCAAGAAAGACTGAGTGGTAAAACTGGAAAGGAGATGGCTGAGAGGAAGGAACCTGCTCAAGGTTATGTCTATTTCATCTCTAAATTAACAACATGGCTGTGTCCTACATACCTGCTATTGCTTTTGAAAACATAAAAAATACATGTGAGGATGGAGTCATAAAATACACACAGTTCCAGGGGCCCCTGCTGAGATGCAGTATATTGATCAGGATGTCAATTCCATGATAGGCCAGTGAAGCCTTTGGAAGATAGGCCCAGAGATGGAGACCCAAAGATGTTTTAGATATACCAGGACTGTACAAGGCCTACCATGGAGCACTGTTGGCTCAGGATGGTAGTTTTCCCTAGCTACACAGCCCAGCTAGAGGGGCAGAATTGGAAAATCTGCAGAATGTCAGTCACTGGTTGTGATATCAGACTTGAACTACAGATGTTTGATGTTTGTCTAATGGTTGTTAAATTTCCATTGGACCAGTCTTTCCTTGTTATGCCTCATAACAGTTGGAAATGTTTGCTCTGTGCAATTATACGTTAAATGCTTGTAATTTGTTTTAATTTAACAGGACTCACAGTTAAGAGACAAATCTCAGATGAGACTTGGGACTTTAAAACCTGTGGGGACCTTTAAATTTAGAACAAATCACGATATATAATGTGAGATGATTATAAATAAATTGGGGGCCAGGAACAGATTGTGGTAGTTTGAATGGATGTCCCCAATAGATTCAAAAGTTTACTAAAGCTTATAATTTGTCTCCAATCCCCTGGCTGGAGTAGATGTCACCTGGCCTGGTCCTATGGTCCATCCTTAAGGTGTTTCTGGGTGGGTCTGGAATTCCAGCTATACATATGTAAAGGTTAGTTTGAGCTCATGCCTAGAATTCCTGCAGTTTGTCTGTTTCAGTGTACTTGCTTGCCTTTAGAGCTACTGGTGATGGGCTTCTCTCTCTGTTTGGACCTGTGAAAGGAGGCCAGCCTCTTTTGCCACTATGGAACATCCCTTGGATTTATAACTTGAATAAATCCTTTCCTCCCATAAACTGTGCCTGGTTTAGAGGTTCATCCCAGTGGTGTGTGGCTATGACAACTTCCAAATTCTTAAAGCTCTTGATAACTTCATAAACGAGGAATATCTAATGACAAGAAATCCATGTATTTAGTGATTCTTCTACCTCTGATCTCCATCCATTTTGTCAGCTCCGTTCTCACACCCAGGTCTTCCTTCTGGGGCAACAACCTTCTCTCTATCCCATTAAACAGCTCCTATTAGCAACCCTCCTTGCCACAGCCCAAGGAGATGACCACAGCCCTCCTTTACTCTGCCTCTGCAAATGGCAATCTCTCTCTCTCTCTCTCTCTCTCTCTCTCTCTCTCTCTCTCTCTCTCTCTCTCTCTCTCTCTCTCTCTCTGTAGTCCTAAACTGCAGTTAAGTTTGCTTAACCTGTTTCTGTCCAAAGCACAGCTGTAAAATCAGCCTTTGAGAACGGCCTCCAGCCTGTGCTCCAGGTTCCACTGGTTTCTTCTTTTGTGCCTCTTGAGTTCTGCCTCCAAAATTTCTAACATGACAGGCCGCACTCCTTGTCTCCTTATCTACCACAAGTGTTACTATTTTCAACCTTGGATATAATACTCGTATGTCACCTGTGAATGTCATGTCATATGCAAGAAAATTAATATAGCTATATAATGACCAGATCGTGATGGCTAGTAGATTTAGGAGTCTCTCTCATAATCGCTCTGATTAGCATCACTCTCCTGAAGAGCTGCCTCCTGCCTGTTCAGCTTCATCCATAACAGAGCCTAAGAGGAAGCCGCCTAGCCACATGGGACAACAGCCTGCCATGTGCACCAAGTCAAAGTGAAGTTTGGCAAATGGGGAAACCAAGAGCTGAGGCTCCCAGAAGCCATGCCGGTGTGACTAGACCTTCACCGATGGCCTTCAGCAATTGTGAAGAAGTAAATGTTACCAGTCCAGAGCCAAAATTATTTCAGGCTATATACGTTAAAACAGTCAGTTTATTATCTTTTTCGAGATATGACCTGACGTCTCTGTGAACAGCTGAGCACCTGCTGTTCTGGGTTACAGTTCTTATAGACACATTTCTATTAAGACCTTGCTTA
>PVHP010045788.1:0-13553 GCA_004024765.1 Zapus hudsonius | reverse complement strand
ACCTAATCTCAGGATCATGGGGATCCCGGAAGGAGAAGAAAACCAAACAAGGGGCATAGAAAATATTTTCAACAGAATTATTCAAGAAAACTTTCCATACTTGGCAAGAGATAGCCCTGTAAAACCAAAAGAGATACGGAGGACCCCAAACAAATTGGATCAAAGGAGGAACACCCCAAGACATATATTAGTTACAATGTCAAACATTGAGGATAAAGAGAGAGTCCTTAGAGCAACAAGAGAAAGGAAACTCACGTATAAAGGAAAACCCATCAGAATCACATCTGACTTCAAACTTATTACTCATCCACCACGACTCAGGGAACTATGTGGAAGAGGGGGCGGAAAGATTGTGAGAGCCATGGTGGGGGAGACTATCCAGAGGTACGGACAGGAGAACCTGGCTGATTACTAGTCTATCCATGGTCCCCTGTCACAAGGGCTGATACAGACGACCCATGGAGGAGGTTATCCAGTTGAGGGTGGAGGGGAGGGGAGTGGGGAATTGGGGATAACAACTCATTGTTTGCCCACTAAATGTTGTAACTCATTATGGATAATAAAAAAAAAAAAGAAATGAGGCAGGGAGTAGAGCAGACAGTTCTCTAAGAAGAAATACAAATTATCAGATAAACATCTAAAAAGATGTGCAACATCTTTAGCTATGAGGGAAATGCCAATTAAAACTACTTTGAGATTTCATCTCACTCCAGTCAGAATGGCTATCATTAAAAAATCAAATTGTAACAAATGCTGGTGAGGGTGTGGGGGAT
This sequence comes from Zapus hudsonius, assembly GCA_004024765.1. Classification (NCBI taxonomy): domain Eukaryota; kingdom Metazoa; phylum Chordata; class Mammalia; order Rodentia; family Dipodidae; genus Zapus; species Zapus hudsonius. The sequence continues at coordinate 12,780 of PVHP010045788.1, read as the reverse complement.
GTGAAACCCTTACTTTTGGTGGGACTGCAAACTTGTACAGCCTCTATGGAAATAAGTATAGAGGTTCCTCAAAAATTTAAAAATATATCTACCATTAGCTCCAGGTATATCACTGCTGGGCATATACCATAAAAACTCTGCTTTATTATACAGATACTTGCTCAGCCATGTTTGTTGCTGCTCTATTCACAATAGCTCGGAAATGGGATCAGCTTAGATGCCCATGAATTGATGAATGGATGATGCAGATGTGGTGCATATGCACAATGGACTTCTACTCAGTGGTAAAGACAAATAAAATGACGAAATTTGCAGGAAAATGGATGAACCTGTGAAAAAAATTGCACTAAGTGAGGCTCTCCAGGTTCAAAAAGACAAATACCACATGTTTTCTCTCATATACAGTTCCTACTATGGAATAGTTTGATTTGATTGTAAGCAGCAACAGTATTGGATAGGAAGCTAGAATGAGGCTTGGAGAGAGGAGAAGCAGCAAGGCATATCGGAGGGGATAGTAGTCAGATAAGCAGAGGAACAGGGTTTAGGAGAAGAAAGGTCTAGGGGGCAGAGGTAAGGGAGGGAGGAGATACACAAAATTAATGGTGGCACGAGTTAGTACCTCTTGGTTTCTGTAACTCTCTTAAAAAATGAGAGGTAAAAGAGAGGGGTAGTTTGGGCAGAATTACCCTGCAGGAGTAGAGAAAGCTTTATCCTAAAACCATAGACTGTTGCTGGTGAATCCCAGTGCCAGAATCGGGCTACTGCTGACAGTGAACTATTGGTCAGAGAGGCCCATGAGGCCTCCAACACAATGCAGGCCATTGCTAAAGTACTTTGTTATCCACCAGCGCTAAATGGCAATACGCTACTGTTATACACCATAGGCCACAGTTGCAGGACATTGAAAGATGAGGCTGAAACTGAGATGGAAGTCAGCTTCCTGCTGGCTAGCTTTTATAGTGCTAGAAAGCATTATGTGAGGTGCTAGGGGATTAAAGTCACAAACAGTGTGAACTAGTAGTGGATCCTTCAAGCTACTGAAGCAACCAGCCAGGCAAGAAGTACCTACAGGAGCAACAGTGCCATGTAGATTACTGAGATGATCAACCACACTTTGATTGGATATGGGGCCTGCTCATGAATTCATGTCTGGTACTGAAAACTGGCATAGACCATAGAGGGAAACTTCTATTGTTCTTTGGGTAAAAAGAAAGGTGATGCCCATTATAGGTCTTCTGAATATTTATGCTGATCTTTTGGCCTACACCACTCTCACTATTGACTAGAGAATCTGCTTCTTTTTTTTTTCAGACAAATCATCTCTATCACATCTGCAATGGCCCAGGAGACATTACAGAAGAAGTAGCAGATTAAAGATGCGTGATCCTCTCAGTGCTAGCCAGGAAGATGGCTCTAGACACTATGAAAACTCAATACTCATCAAAGCAGAAAATCACTTAGAGCTCAATGCTAAAGGAGACATAACATGTACTCTAAGACAAAGTGAACATTTCAGAAGAGGAGGTAGAGCCACAGGGTGGGAAGGTGTAATCTGAGTTATTGTCCCCTACCCTCCAGACTGATTGGTGTATTCATGACCCTACAGTGATTACAAATAATCCTACTGAGGAGGACCCTCAGTAGAATGGGAGTGGGCAAGAGGAGACATAAGATTATATCCTAATGGGAATATGACCACTTTGCTTTTGAATATGTTCATATATTAAAGTTCTCAATAAAAATCTATAAATTAATAAAAAAGAAATAAACTAAAAACATACAAACAAACAAACAAACAACCCCCCCCAGAAAACAGTTCAGTGGTGGGTTTCAGCTAGCCTGGCTTTTGCAGGCTTCAATGGAAGCTCCCATAGCACATTACAGAATTCCACCCCTCACCCCCCTAGAGTGTAAAAACCATCACACTCTTCTCTCAGTGGTCCTGTTCTAGGGAGCATGCAACCTCTCCTGTTTCCCCAACGTCTCTCTATTGCACGCACTACCCTTTTTCTCTCTTTGTCTCTCCTATTGCTCCCTCTCTCACCCGGTCTTTCCCCTTTAGATTCAGAGTTCCCTCTTCTACCCTTCCCTCTCCTGTTTGGATCTTCTTTCCCCCTTCCCTCTCACTCTGACTCTTCTGTCTCAGGTTTTCAGAGTTCCTTTCTACCTGCCTTTCCTCTGGCTACAACTTGGGAGTTCCTTTCCCTCCCATTTCTACTCCTATCATCAGCCCCAGGTCCAAAGTTCCCTTCCCTCCTGCTCTGAACTACACCACACTCTTACTGGCATAAATAAAATCTAGCTAATAACGAGAGCCACCTTAAAGTCCTCTATTCTGAACCTGGTAGGAAGACGATAGGAGGAGGATGAGATGACAAGACATACAAATATAAAAAATATACAGACTTTAAAACATTTTGTATGTGCATGCTCACATGTGTATGTGTATATATGTGTGCATATGGGCATGCACCTGCCATGAAGCACATGGAGAGGACAGAGGATAATCTCGGGGTGTTGGTCCTTTCCTACTTTGTTTGAAATAGGGTCTCTCTTGTTATTGTGTGACTGCTGGGAGGCAAGACTAGCTGGACTATGAGTTTAGGGATTCTCCTGACCTCACTTCCCATCGCTGTTGGTGTGTTGGGATTGCATATACATGTACCACTTTATGTCTGACTTTATAGAAGTGATGGGGATCCAAATTCTGATTGGCAGACTTTAGCCTATCTTGCCCTGATATATAAATATGATATGACAATTATTTCCTTTTCACACACATGTACACAGATGTAAAATCTTTCATAGGTACCCATTTTGTTGAAACTGATCTAAGGTGATCTTGCAGTCTTTTTAAAAAATATTTTTAATATAAAAAAGTATATACATTAAATGAACCAATCTTGTGAAGGTGTCCCTGTTTCCCTCCTGTCTGTCCCCTACCCACTGTGGTACTTCCTCAGTGCACATTCTGGATCTGTCCATAGGTTATGGGGATATGAACTGCACCAAAGATAGACAGTTTTTTATTTTTTCATTCCCCTTGTGTTGCTGAGGGGGGCAATGTCTCTGGATATTCTCCTCCACCATGGCTCTTTCTTACATTCTATCCACCCCCTCTTCCACTCAGTTCCCCAAGTGATAGTGGGTGAGTTTTGAGTCTGCTTTATTGTTGAGATCTTAAGTATCTCTGGATCTTTGCCCTGGGCTGTGTTGGGTATCCTTGGTGTCTGTCTCCATTGACCTTTCATGGGTGACCAGACTTGCTGTGGTGATTGGTCTGCTGTTTGTCTCATCACTTTCTCATAGGTTTCATTTGGGCCCTGCATGAAGGCTAGGTGTGGTTTGTCTCCTGCCAGGATGTTAGCCATCAACCCATGTCTTGTTGGTGGAATTGAGTTTTCCCAGCTCTTGAAGTCTTAAAAGAAGTTCACAGTGTTTTCAAAGATGATTGGCTTGTGGAACAGCAATTGAAGGGAAGAGACTTACTGGAACATAGGTGGCACCATCCCATAGGCTGTGAGCCCCAGATACCTAAAGAGGTAGAAGGAAGAGCCAACCATGCAGCAAGCTCCATGCCTTCACATCAAGGGCACCCAGGACTGCTGGTGTCACCCATAGACATCAGATTCCACCTTCCTCAGCCTTCATCATGGACTCACCGGAGAAGTGTTTATGGAGCTTCCAGCCCTGAAGCCTCCAACTGGAGCTGCTTCATTGGGCCCTGTCATTCCAAGGCTTCTGGCTTATTGGACTGAGCTACAGGGGTTCCCTGGCCCTCCAGAGGACAGATATCCATTGTGGGACTATGTAGACTTCCATAGGACAATTTGATAAGTCACCTTAATGCAGAAAGAGAACTATAGATCCTCCAACCCTAACAACGAACTGCAGGCCGATAGCTGACATCCTGGCAACAGATGAGCCACACCAGATCTACCATGAAGGATCCAGATAGAACCCTGCAGAGAGGGGTGGGATAAGCAAGAGACCCACAACCACAGCCAGTCAGTCAACACAGGATAAGCCAGACAGATGGCAGTGATTTCAACAGAACTTAAAGCAGAAGTACAGAGACCCCCTAAGACCTCAACAATAAAGCAGCCTTTATACTCACCTACCATGACTCAGGGAACTAAGCAGAAGAGGGGGTGGTGGAAGCCATGGTGGTGGAGAGCTCCCAGAGACATTGATCCCCTCATTGACAACATACAAAGGTGGGAGGTAGAACTGGGTTGACTCCTAGGCTATCCATAACCTCCTACCACATGGACTGATCCAGAATGCCCACGGAGTAGGATATCCAGCTGATTGGGGACAGGGGAAGAGGGAAATTGGGGAAATGGGGATATCAACTCATTATTTGCTCATTCAATGTATCTAATTATGGATAATAAAGAAAAAATGGAATCAAAAAAAAAAAGAAGTTCACAGTGACAGTGCTGGTTTTTGTGTGGAATATGGGTCATGGTGGAGTCAGAAGATAAAGAGTGAGGCTTGATGGTAAACTTTGGGGACAGTCTAGGCGAGTGACTGTGGCTTGGACTAGGAAAGGGAACATGAAATTGGTGATTAGGAGCTGTGTTTGGCATAGTTTGAAAGCAGAGTTGATGGAATTTGCTAATGGACTGGATATGGAGTATGAGAGAATGACAAGTGCTAGGCACGACTGAAAATTTGAGCTTGAGCATATGAGTGTTTGTGGGGTGCCTTTTACTGAGAGGGAAAATTCCAGGAATGATGTTTGGGACCAAGACTAAATAAATGAAGACTTCCTTGGAACTCATCCACCCAAATTCATGTCAAGCAACTATAAACTGGCCATTTTCACATTCTGTTAACCTCTGTGCCACCCTGTTCTATGCTGTGTTACTACAATTTCTATGCCTAAGGTGTCCTTTCCATTCTGGTCTTGGAAATGCTTTGCTCATCCTTCAGGAATAGTCTCAAATATCATCTTCGATGCCTGCCTTTCTGACTCCTGTTGGCACAGCTGGAGGATCTATGCTGGAGTCTCCCTAGCACCCCAGCCATATCAGTATCACAGAATTCCTTACATGCCTATCTCTGCTATCCAGGGAAAATCCCAAATTCCCAAGGGCAGACCATGCTTCTTTTTCTTTCTTATTTTCTTTTTTTTTTTTTAAATCTCACAATGCCTGAAACAAAGGTGTCCACTCAGTAAATGGTTTCATTTATTCAAGCCAATTGATAACCACTTATAGTATATGATTTCATATACTGCTCAAGGTGCCAGAGGACATAAGAAAGAATGAAGCAAAAGCTGTGCTTCTAAGGAATTTGCATTCCATTAGAAGCAACATTAATATACAAATATGGAAGCAGATCTGCAATACAAGTGTTATAAATAAAAATACAAGGCAAGAAAAGAGAACTGAGGGATTTGGGTGATTTGATTCTGCTTTTCCTGAAACAGGAAAAGTAGATCTCATTTAAGCAGATTCTATTTGAAGTGAGGGAACAGACCATACAAATGTCTTGAGAAGATGCTTTCCTGGCACAGTAAGTGGGCAGATCAATAGCTCTATGGTAGAAACAGGCAGAGTACCTGAAGGTCAGAGATAACTACAGAGGTGGTCAAAACAGTGAAAGGCTGGCAGTTCAAGGTAGGAGTTTGGGTTTTACTTTTAAGGATTATGGGAAACCATAGCAGGCAAGTGATAAGATCTGATATATGATTCAAAAGATTACTTTGACTTCTATGTGGAAGATAGGTTGAGATGGGTCTATAAGCAGGGAAGCATGCTCAGAAGCTCTGCTGCAGCGTTAGTGAATGACGATGATGGATTAGAACAAGTAGGAGGAGGAGAGGTAAAAAGTGGTTGGATTTGACAAATATTTGGAAGGCATAGCTCATAGGATGGGTTGTGTGGGAAGTGAAGGAGTAAAAACAGTGAAAGATGGCTCCAAGGATTTCAGCTAGTTTCCAGATGAACCAGGGCACCATTTTCTGAAGTGTAAAAGGGCGTGAGGAGAGAACAAGCACTGGCTTTTAATGTGCTGAGCTTAAGGAACCTGGCAGGACAGCCCTAGGAAGGCAACATAAGAAGTGAACATAAAACCTACGATTCAAGGTAGGGTTAGAAGATTCTAGAGTTGTAAATTTGGAATCCATTAGTATAAAGATCCTATTTAAAAGCCACAAGACTGAATGAGACACTTAGGGAGCAAGCTCATGTGGGCTGGATGAATAAATAAACAAGCTTACCTGAAAGAAGCAGGATGCTAACAAGTTGATTTAATCTAACAGACTAGACAGAGGTATAACAAGGTGGAGGATAAGAGTACAAAGAATTTTAGTTTTCTCTTGTCTTGACAGCCAATTCCGACGTTTTCCTTTAGGTTCTCTGGAGAATGTATCTCTCAAATGACTTGTGGGACAAAATAGGCCACAGGTACTCTCTGGAGTAGTTCCCATTTCTCTGGATTGTATAAGGTGTGCCAAGCTACCTTACATGGCTATGTAACTAAATGCTTCTCTGAGTGAGCACCTTATCAACATGGAAAGAAGTAAGAGGGACAGATGTACACAATGTGCTCTACATTAAGAAAGGGGGAAAGATTACAAGTCCAGTGGCGTGAGATACTATGTGCCGCATGTCACCTCTGCTGAAGAATAAGGCAGGCAACCTCCCATTATAAAAATAGTATTTGCGCTAAGCCCTGGTTTCATAAAATTTGAGATAGATTAATTGACTTGGAAGTCAAAAGTAGGTCAGTGGGTCGGTCAAGTTCTATTTTCTATCTCAAATATCAGTATTATCTACACCAGTAGCTTTTTGGGCCATAGGAATTTAATCACATTTTAAAAATTTTTATGTCCTTCCATTCAAAGCTGGGTCTTCAATTCTGTTCCATTGATCTGTCTTTCTGTTTTTATACCAGTACCATGCTGTTTGCATTACTATGGCTTTGTAGTATGTTTTGAAGTCAGGCATGGTGATACCTCCTGAGAAGGATTTTTTACTTAGAATAGTTTTGGCAATCTGAGGTCTTTTGCTGTATACAAGGTGAGATGTTATGAATGAGGGGTAAGGGATGGGGGAGGAAAATGGCTTAAGCATGAGGATAAACCATATTGGGTTCAAAACTATAAAATCCTTACGAGCATACTGTAACCTATTCAGAAAGTAGTGAGCGTCGCCTGGAAAAGAGGGGCTATGAGTGGTAGGGGAGAGAGTCTAAGCCTGTGAATAATTAGATCAGCCTGACAACCCCTGGTTCCAACCACTGATTCCTTCCCTCACTGAGCTGTTGACCAAAGCGACTCATGAGATTCCAACAACAAGACAGAATTCTGTCAAAGCTCTTGAGTGCCCTCCCCAAGCCTGAGGCAAAACCCTGTTGCTGAAGAAAACACAGAATGCCAACGATCAGCATCGAGAGACCCTTCAACGTCCGGAACAGTATCCAGCCGCCAGAAGGCAGTTAGTGTAGTGCTGGAAGGCACTGCACAGGCTGCCAGGGGAAAATGATCTAAGATAGGATGGAGTAAACAGAGACCACTGACATGAAACAATCTGTGGTCGTGAGTATGCTGACCACACCTCTTACTGGGAGAGAACAGGGAACCAAGAAAGGAGCACTTGTGTAATGGAGGAGCCTGGGCCTGGGGGAGACCATCAACAGCTTTCAAATTCGGCCAATTTTCCACTTAGTGAGGGGGACCCCTTGTATGGAACCTTGGATTCAGGGCGATAGGCACGGGATCCCGTACTCTTGGGCTCCCAAGACAAATTGCACTATGGGAGCGATTGACGGGGAGGCTACTAAAAATAGAATCTAGGTAATCCAGAATTCTGTATATTTGTTAACCTACACTGATCTCACTCTCTGATGGAGATTGTGTTTGTATTTTTCAGGATGCAGCGAGAGAGCTGGGGCCCATCTAACCCTACCAACCGAATGTAGGCCGATAGCTGAGATTCTGGCAAGAGAGGAGCCATCACAGTCATATCGTGGAGGATCCATATGGAACCCCACAGAGAATGACAGGATGAACAAGGGACCCACAGCCACAGCCATTAAATCAACACAGGATAAGCCAGTGAGACAGAAACCAACGATTTTCGACACAAAGACTCCGAAGCTCACAACCTTAAAGCAGCCTTAATACTCATCCACCACGACTCAGGGAAGTATGCGGAAGAGGAGGCGGAAAGATTGTGAGAGCCGTGGTGGGGGAGATTATCCAGAGGCATGGCCAGGAGAACCTGGCTGAATACTAGGCTATCCATGGTCCCCTGTCACAAGGACTGATCCAGACGACCCATGGAGGAGGTTATCCAGCGGATTGGGGTGGCGAGGGCAGTGGGGAATTGGGGATAACAACTCATTGTTTGCCCACTAAATATTGTAACTCATTATGGAGAATAAAAAATTTAAATTTTTAAATTTTTAATTTAATTTAATTAATTTATTTATTTTTGGTTTTTCGAGGTAGGGTCTCACTCTAGTCCAGGCTGACCTGAAATTCACTATGTAATCTCAGGGTGGCCTTATATTCATGGCAATCCTCCTACCTCTGCCTCCCGAGTGCTGGGATTAAAGGCATGAGCCACCACGCCAGGCCACATTAAAAAAAAAAAACACAAAAAACACTAAGAGATAAGTCATTATGAAGAATTTCTTCTCCATACTTTTTTCTCAAGGGATGGTCACAGTCTCCCTCTAGCACAGTCTGATCTGGAATTCACTATATAGTCTCAGGGTGGCCTCAAAGTCATGGTTATCCTCCTACCTCTGCCTTCTGAGTGCTGGGATTGAGGGTGTGCACCAACATGCGAGCTCTATTTGCAATTAGTATTTATTTCAAAGTATACAGAGTCTGCCTTTTTCTTTTTACTCACAAGATGGTAAAATTGGAAAAATTTCAAGTCTCCAGATTCCTTTTCATTTTTCTTATCTCTCTTCATGACTAGAGTATTCCAGCCTTCTCTAAAGACCATTAGAATTTTCCTCATTTCTGCTGTCCTGTGATCACTAATGGTCCGCCATATCTCTGTAGTCCTCACAATGGGTAACAACAAACCCCAAATGAACATTGCTTATCTGGAGCTTTCCCAGCAGTCTTATCCATGTCTTGAATGGTTAAATACCTGTCATATAATGGCCATTAGGCATCAATAAGAGCTCTGGGTGCTTTGAAATAGACCAACTAAAACATGCTCAATAACAAGCAAAATTGTGTGAGACTTTGGAAAGATACAGGTATTTATGCATTTTGGAAGAGTTTAATGTCTACCGTATGCAGTCACTGTGTTCCACCTAAGTAAGCCTCTGGATCTTACTTAGATATCATAGCACAGGGCTATTGCAGGGGCACGTCAGTGTGCCAACAAGACCAGTTGCAGTGGTGATGCTGAAGTCAAAAACATTTATTTATGATAATTTTTATACATGTATATAGTTTATTTTGATGACAAATACCTCCCATTATTTTCTCCTGTCCCCCTTCCCTCCAGTTGAGCTCCTTCTTCCCAGCTATAGTTTTTAGTTACAGATCTTAGAGGATTAATGCTCAAAAGTATTATCAGTTGGTGTCTATAAGAGCTCCTTCTGAAGTCTCTTGGTATATCTCTCAAGATTTGAAACACTTGACACCTGAAACAAACAGAGCATCTTTTATTTAGACAATAAGTGGCTGATGTGTTATTGAGGACTTCCATGAAGCCCCAGAAATTCAAGTCATAGCTTTTTCATGTGAAGCTCACATCTTGTGAAGTAAGGGTATGAAAACTGAGATTAGGCTATGTCTATATCTTCATGCCAACATTATCTATCACATCTTCTTGTGCATTTACTCAAAGTAAGAATCAAGGACAGGTCTGTTGCATTGAATAAAACACGAGAACTTCATTAGTGCTGTTCCTAGGAAAGATCCTAAAAACTTCTGGGCAATAGAGTGAAGAAATACAATGGGTTCTTTGTAATTGAAGACTGAGGTAAACATCACTAAAATGTGCCAAAAAAGTTAATTCTGAAAATCTGTCGCTCATTTGATAGAACTTCAGTTTCAATTTTAATTATTAAAAAATTTCCCTCTAACAAGAAAACTTTCTGAATGACTGCTACTTCATCATTCAGCAGCAGGTTCTTGAAACTTTGGCTTTGGCACGCTGAACAGTTAACTATGCGTTTGCCTCAATGTGCATCCAATGAGCTTTTGTGTTCTGCCTGGGAAAAAGCTAAAGTATATGAGTTAATTTCTCAGCTCTGATAGTCACTAGTCCATCAGATTTGTAATGGCTCTTACTGTCCCTCAGATGATTCTTCTAGAAAAGGGGCAAATAACACACAACCTGCAGGGTTCTAGTGGGGACTGAATTCATATTAATAAAATACAGGACTCCAAAGCTTCTTCTCTTATCTAAAGAATGCAGAATGAGTAAAAAAAATGCTATTTGCAGCATGAAGGAGACCACCTGAACTTTACGCATTACCTGAGACTGATTCAATGTCTAAGAACATTTATTTATTTTTGAATTTAATTTTTTGCGAAGATTTATTTATTTATTTTTAAAAATAAGTGACATGATGGAAAAAGCCAAATAACTGATTGTGGCAATGGGTCTCAGTGCGGCCTGGGCATTCTTTGACTCTTTCACAATATTTTAATTTAGCCAATACTATTTTCATAATGTAAGGCAAGTATAATTTATCCAAAGTACTTAGGACCAAATTTGTTTCAGATTTCAGGCTTTTCCAAATTTTGGAATACTTTCAAATACAAAAAGGAGATATCTCATATATGGGAACCAAATCTAAACAGAAAAGTAACATATCTCTACTTTAAATACATAGTCTGATTGTGACTTATGGATCTATGACACAGATTTTTGTATTTGTGGCATCGTGTCTGTACTCAAAAAAGCCTTTTGGTCATTCAGATTAGAGATCCTGAATCTATAATGCGAAGAAAGGTATGCATTTTCCATAGTATGTCCAGTTATATAGATAGTGCTAATATAATGGCTGGTAAAATCGTTGGTTCATCATCATGAAGTGAGGCAATGACACAGACTCTACTGGTTCTTCCCCACCACAGTAACAGCAACCCAATATGCCTGCTTCAGTTAAATATTTACTTACACATCCATAAAAGTTATTTTTATATGAAAACTCAACACAAGTACACAACATTTTAAGTGACAAAAGATGTACACATAAAGTTTTTCTGCATACTGAAGAGTGACTCATTTGTAGAATGATCATCTGTACAATGGTTTTATGGTAACTTTAACAAGCATAAAATATTCATTCATAGAACATGATTTTTAATAGAAAGAATGAATGACAAACTATGGTTATTTAGATGTGGGTATGTGGCAGATGTAGTCTTGAAAATGAAGGTGAGTGAGCTTTCACTTCAAGGAAAACAACTGACAGCATTTCTTGTCAATGATAAAATTGAAACTTTCAAATGAAAATTAAGAGTTTTTTGAAAAACATATATTTGCTACTATGAGTGTGACAGTTTTTCAGACTTTGAAAAACTTTTCTGATGAGACTATTGGTAATATTAATCTGTGAATTTTTTGACATTGAAAATGTCACTATTTTGGGCTGGAGAGATGGCCCAGCGGTTAAGGCACTTGCCTCCAGTGCCTAAGGCCCTGGGTTCAATTCCCCAGGACCCACATAAGCCAGATCCACAAGGTGTGGCCCTGGTGCTCTGTCTCTGTCTCTGTCTCTCTCTCTCTCTGCTTGAAAATGAATAAATAAAATATTTAAAAAAAAGAAAAAAAGAAAATGTCACTATTTTGAAGATATGTATAATTCAGTAACCTAACATTTTCCAAATAGTTCCATTCTTACAATAACTACACTTAGATTACAGATACACCCTTTTAGCCATTGTGCAATGCATATCAACAAATTTTAATAAGAGTATGAAAAATTTATTGATATCGTTTTAGATTTCTTATTGCAACTAACCTTTAAGAAGTCATGACCTGTCAAATTTTGATATAGTATCAAACAAGAATGCCTACAATCATTTTTAAAAGTCATTAAATATTCCATTCTCTAACTAAATAGCTACATGAGGCTGAGGGGTTTTCATATAAGAAAAGAAAAACTATGTATCGCAGCAGACTCAATACTGAAACAGATACTAGAATCTAAGTATCTTCAATTATGCTAGATATTAAGATATTAAAGATATTTTGAAAAAATAAAACAATGCCATTCTTTTCACTAATTGAAAAATAGTTTTCTTATAAAAACGATCATAAACAGTAGGTTTACTATTTTAAAATTAATAATTTAAATGGCTAGATGGTTGAACATGTAAGTAACACCCTACTTGCTGATGCAAGGTCCCTCACATGAACCAGAACTCACTCTTTCAGCTAATCCAGCTAGATAGCTTGCTTCTCTCCACATCCTGGGCATTGGGAATACAGGCATTCCACCATGCCAGTCTACCATTTACATGGGGACTGGGGAGCTGATCCCAGGTTGTGATATTTGCACAGCAAATGTGTTATACAGCCATCTTCTCAGCCCTATATTCCTAATAAGATAAATATAGATAAAACCCAAGTAAGTCAAAGCTCTTTTGAGTGCACAGTAATTTTAGGAGATTAAAAGGAATCCTGAGATTAAAAAAATTGAGGCAGATTAAACGATAGTTTTAGTTTTTTTGTTTTAATTTCTTTACGCTTTGCATAAATATTGTCAGATTTATTGTTACTTTTTGGCTTTTTTTGTTTCTTTTTCTTTTCTTTCTTTTTCTTTCTTTTCTTTTTTTTTTTT
>PVHP010045787.1:0-13536 GCA_004024765.1 Zapus hudsonius | reverse complement strand
GGGGTGGGAAGGCTGACAGAGGCCACAGAGCTGTACTGTGTCCTCCAAGGTCTCATGGACTCTTTTGGGTTCTAGGCATCTGTAAGTCTCCTGTGGTTCTGTTTGGCATTCTATAGAGTTCAAGCCCTAGAGTGCTTTGTTGAGTCATTGGATTCCGATATCTGTATATTACACATTCATCCTGAAATATATATATATAAATACATTTTATATTGACTGCTGGAATATATATATATATTCATACATATATACATATATATATATTCCAGCAGTCGATAAGAGGAGACTCCTGTATTTTTCAAATTTCAAAGTCAGGGGTCTAACCTTGGTACTTGAACTGAACACTTTTGGGGGAATACACATTGAAGTAACAATTCTCTGTATGGATTTTGATGGATGTAGAAGAAGAGAGTCAGAAAGCTTCAAATGAGCTCTGAAAATACTAAAATTAGCCCTCCAAATTGCACAGCTATCCCATATTTGAGGCCATTTCGCTAGCATCTCAGGTAACAGCTTTCCAAGAAGTCAGTAGTGAGTGTGACCATATGACTGTTTCTTCTCCTTCTGTTCTAAATCCCACAGATTGTAAAATTAGATTCCCTAGATTTAACAACTCAATTGGCATACTTTTAGTAAAGCCACCTGTACAGTAGCCTTCCCTGATCTACAATCTCACTTTCTACATACTACATACTGCACTGGTCACCTGGTAGCCTTCCCAGTTATAAGACTGATTGTTACAGTATTGAGGGTTTGTGTTCAAGAAACTCTTATATGGTAAAGTAACTGCATCACAGTGTCTGCTTCCTTCAAGCTATATCTCTTCATGTAGGCAAGTGACATCTAATATTGTCCACTAAGCAGCACCCTTTTATGTGTGCAAACAGCATGTGTGAATACATATAAGTGCTCAATAAATGTCTTTATGTCTCATTTTCAGAGACAGACAGTGTGTCTCCACACTGCCTGCATTTCTTCCCTCTATATTAACTATCATCATAAGCAATAGGTTGGGCTGGAGAGATGCCTCAGTGGTTAAGGTGCTTAACTGTGAAGCCTAATGACTCAGGGTTGATTCCACTGTACTTGTGGAAAGCCAGATGCACAAGTGGTACATGCATCTGGAGTCAGAGGGCCTGGTGTGTCCATTCTCTCTCTCTCTCTCTCTCTCTCTCTCTCTCTCTCTCCTCCTCCTCCTCTCGCTCTCTCTGCAAATAAATAAATATTTTTAAAAATCAATAGGCTAGAAACATTGGAACAATATTTTGACACAGATCACTTTCACGTAACACTTATGACAGTATATTATTTAGACTGTCCTATATTGTAATTGGATTTTAATCTCTTACTGGGCCCAATTTATATAGTTATATTAATGTGATCATAGCTATTCATAGAAAAACACATCGTACAATTTGGTTTGGGTACTAGGTGAGGCTTCTGACACCCATGAGGGGTCTTGAAACAGATTCCCTGTGTGGATAAGTGGCAGATGTTGTCTCATACAAGGGCGATTTGTAGAAGTCCCTTCAACATAAGATGTTTAGATAAAAATGATCACAAAGCCCATTCACTTTCCAGACAGGAAGCCAGGTCAGATGGAGAGAGCTTGCCTGTAGAGCTTAGAAAGGTTTTGGTTTAGCTGTGCAGCGTCTCCACTTTACAAGTGAGAAAAAAAATCAATCCAACTTTCAGCTAGGTCAGCCTAAAGAAGCTACTTTAAGAAGCATTTCTTTTCTTTCTATCACTTTTTTTTTTTTTTAAGAGCAACGGGGTGGATTTGCTGCCACAGGCAAGGAAGGACCTAATCTGGAATGGGCACAGGTCTTAAACATGGAGAAAGTAGATCTATTAGGTTAAATGAACCTAGCTGGCTTTTGATGGATGTCAGATGTGCTTCTGAGCAGCAGCCCAACTACTAGAGAGAAGCCTCTACAAATGGGAGAATTCTCAGGCTGCTTTAGTGAAAGAAAGATTAGCAGAGGAAACTTACATCCCTCCTCTCGCCTGCCCTGCCTTCATGCAGCTAAAGTACCAATTCATTCTTTTCCTTGCTGCCTTTAATCATTGCTTAGAAGCTTGTCGCAGAGGAAGAAGATCTGAGAATTTGTAGGAAAAACTAAGCAGCCACATTTTAATTAAGAAATGATGGACTAGATTATACTTAACATGTAAGTAAAGAAAATCTCCCAAGTAACAAAGCAGTCTAGAGAAAACAGACCAATTTGGAAATGGCACTAAATGGTCACTTTCAGGTAACTAACCTATATCCTGTGACCTCTATGGAGTCCACATTACTGAGTGATTTTTAACGGTCACATTGGTTCTGCCTTCCTCATTCCAGAAGGCATAACAACATGCTCTGTGAGCAGCAGAAATACTCCCGCTGACTGGTTCATAGATTCCACTTGAAGGGCCGGACTCACAATCTGGTTCAGGCAGAATATTGCTGACTGGCCCCTAGCACCAGGCAGCTCCTGGCACACGTCCTTCAGGGTTTGGCTCTGAGAAACAAACGCAGTGATAACGCATCTTGGAGACGCCTGCAGACACCCTGCATCTCCATGCCTATCTTTCCTGCAATAATTCAGTCCTTCGCTGTTGTGTGTATTGCAAAGGAGCTTTTCTTCTGTTTTTTTTTTTTTACCAGTCTGCTCACAGATCCCAAGGATTGGAGAATACAGTCTCATTCATTTTTCATTTTAACTTCTCTTGGGATATGAATGTTAAGAGAGAGAAGAAAGAATGAAAGGACATACACAGAGAATAATTCATGAAGTGACCAAATGCTACCTATGAGATAAGAAGGTAAAACTTGCTCTAAGAGAACTCTGGTGAAATGGTGAAGGACATGGGTGCAGCCTGGAGACTTCACTTATTCAGTTGTGTTACTCTTTATTTATTTACTTAAATACGAAGTATTGGTACCAACAAGGGAGAATAATTTGTATTTAAAATTCAGTTGTAAAGCTAGCGGACTGATCACAGGATCATTCTCACAAAAGTTGCTATGCTACCATATAAACTATATAAATACATGTTTTATTTACACTAAGATATCTTTCCGATGGTGGCATTTAAAACTTGCCTGTATACCTACTTTAAAATATTAACATAATCCACTATCCACTCTACATTAATCCTCACAGACTCCAACGGAACAAATGTCACCCTCACATCAATGTTAGTAACAATATATACAGATCCTAAATGTAGTGGATTCTTTTGAAGTTAATATGTGTTATTCTTTGTTACTTGTGTGGAAAGTAAGGAAGGCATGAAGCTGCAGAAGCTGCTGGTCTAACATCTTTGTATAAAACATACTTAAGAGAGTCAGAGAGCTCCCTTCTCATGTGACCATGTTGGCTTTTTAATCTCTTTCTATGCCCATGAGATTCCAGTTTACCTGCCCTACCTCTAGAATCAGTTTTAAAAAAGACAGACCTGAAAAGGTGCCCCATATGTGTTGGTATTTTCTGACTTCAGCAGGAAATATGTTTGATATAAAAGTGAATTGATGAAATACTTGGTTTTTTTTTAAGTTGCAATATTAAATTACTCTACCTGTAGTCTGAGAAAGAGACAGGGTTATGTGCTTTTATTTCGCCCCTCACCTCATGCATCATCAACACTACATCCCATAACCATCACACAACTGACATTGTTTTGATGATTCACAAGGTCAAAGTGAATACAGCCTAGTTTTACTCATGAGGTTAAGCATGGCTGTGCTTTTGGAACTAAGAGACATAGACATGTATTTGTATCGTGTAACCTGTAATAGTCTAGGTCTAACATAAAAAGGATCTATTCCAGCTCTTCTTCTGGGAGGGTGCTGACCTCACTGTGGGACTGTGGATTATATATAGCCCTCCATGGAGAGAGGAAAGGCGATGACTTGGAGTCCTGATCTGAATGGTCAAACGGAATCACAGTCCTCCCCCACACAGAGCCCTGCCCTCTGTATTCTAAAAGGTCACTTGCTAAACTCTATGAAATTAAAGCAACTTCATAGCTCACAACTTGTGTTCTATAATTCCTAGAATATACTAGCTAGAATATACTTGCTTTAAAAAAGAAAATGGTTAGTGAAATGAAAAATATCTATTGAAACCCAGGAATATTATTCGTATTTTTACACACGGTCTTGCTTATTTCTAGATTAAATATAAGGTGAAGGATAATATTATGGAATGCATTGTTTGATTTACTGGGAAAATTAATATACTATAACAAATAAAACAAAATTTTTAAATAAAAGAAGTGTAACGTAAATTAGCATAAAAGTAAGAGGCAACATTGGATAGACAGGCTTCCCTCCTTTACAGGAATGGTGAAATAGAAGGCGTATGAAGTTACACACATGTTAGCTATAACAATAATTGTTAAAGTCCTAATTTTTATTTAACAAAAATATGGACTACTTTTAACAGGCTTCCTGACAAAAGTCATGTATCTCTGTTTTGAATTTCTCAAGTTCAGAAAGCTCGCTGCTACTCAAGGATCCAATATGGTTCTGCTGACACACTTCTGCATTCTGTCATCAAATAGTCATCTGTGTTTGTATTCTATGCCTCCACGGCTCTCATACTCACTGTCCTTTCTCTGTCTACTCAGATAAACGCAGTATAAATATAACGCCAGTATGTAGTACATTGAGAATGAGCCCTGTGCTCTTTCACTACGATTTAATCAGTCAGATTGCATACCATGCTTCCTCATGGACAAGTTCACAAGCCTTAACCAGGGTCTCATCTACTGAAAATAGTCTAGCTTACATTTCTATATATTTTTCATTGGTCATCATTTGGTGAGCAGATTGCTATATATAAGTCACTTAGCATCGCACAATCACAAATCTTCATGTAGTGATACAAATCTTTAGATATTATCAATTATCAGTTGGTAGTCATTATGGAGAAGCATACTTCTGAAAACTGGTCAAAATTTTTTGACAGGGCGGGAGAGATGGCTCAGCGGTTAAGGCACTTGCCTCCAGTGCCTAAGGCCCCGGGTTCAATTCCCCAGGACCCACATAAGCCAGACCCACAAGGTGGTTGCCCTGGTTCTCTCTTTCTCTCTCTCTCTCTCTCTCTCTCTCTCTCTCTCTCTCTCTCTGTTTCTCTCTCTCTGCTTGAAAATGAATAAATAAAATATTTTAAAACAGAAAAGTTAAGAAAAGTTTTTTGAGAAGCAGAAATCCTTTAATTTCTCCTTTGAAGTCTACACAATACAAGTGTATAGCTGGCCAAGCAGGTTATCTCTCATGCATGCTATTTATATACTATAGAATGAAGATATAACAGAAGATAGGGTGTTCTTGGGCCTGCTTTAAACTTCAGACTTCCACTAGAAAACCAGTTTGCTGGATGTTGGCCTCTACTTTGTGAGGACACAAAACCCAAACGTTGGCATTTAGCTCACAGTTCACAGGACCAGGGGAACAATTCTCACTGGTGGGATTCAAACAGGTGTCTGGAGTAGAATTAAGCCAACTGACAGACAGCAGGACCCATTGCTGAAATTGCATGGAGTATTTTCAGCCTCATGTTCACAGATTCTTGGGCTTTGAAGCCTCTGAGAATCTCAAGTTATTGTAAGGAAAAAATATGGTTATAGGCAAATATTTATTTTGCACAAGCGAGAAGGCAGTGATTTCATCAGATTCTCAAGAGGACCCATAAAATAAATAATGTTACGCCTTAAATATTATGCCATGCCAAGTGAGCAGGGAACCGTATGTCATTTCTAAAATTGATTTCCCTTAAACGGCCAACATGAATAAACATTCCTCTCCCCTCCTCTCCTCTTCTTCTCTTCTTTTCTCCTCCCTGTCCCTCTACTTCCCTTCCCTCTCCTCTCTCCCCTTCCCTCTCCTTTTCTCCTCTCCCTGTCCATATCTTTCCTCTCTTGCTATCCATTCTCTTTCTTCCCTTGCTCCCTGCAGTACAAAGGGCTGAATCCAGGGTCTTTCCTGTACTCAGAAAGCACTAGTCTATTGTATCACATTCCTACTTTTGCTTGGTCCATTGCCTTCCCTTTCTTCCAGGTGTCTAGTTAGTTACATATGGCTCATGCAGAAAATTTCATGCTGTATAAATGTCTTTATAAAAACCTTACACTCGTCCATGTCAAGTTTTGAGATATTTAACACCATTTCTGTGCCTGATTCCCAAGTATCCTAGTCATACTTGCAGGGCATTTCTGAGGACCGATGCATCTAAAAGTAGCCAATGCCACGCATTGCACATCCACTATTCTACGTGCATTATAGAGAAGCTCCCTAATATGTGCTCTGTCACTGTCAGAGAAGGGCTGCTTCGTCCAAGGGCATGGGTATGCGTGTTAGGGATGTCGTCATGTGCAAAGAACAGGAGGCTGAGATTCATGACTTTTCACCATGCTGTATTACTACAGGTAACTTCCAGTTCTGGAAATTTGACATCACTACCATCAAAGTGGGACTTTCTTTTTTGCACTAATTCTAATGATCTGGGTAGGTTTTCCAATTCTTTGCTCAGATATGTACACTGCATATTCTTCCCATGTGGAATTTTGCTCAGGTATTTATTTTCTGTGGAACACTGGGACAGAAAACTACCCAAAGAAAGAAGAGTAAAATAAAAACAAATTGTCAGGGAAAGATATCCAAAAACCCATCACAGAGAGAAGGGGGGAAATCGAGGTCTCCACAGATGAGTGCTTTTAATTAGGAAGAAGGCTGAACGGCAAAGAGCTTATGCTAATAAGCAGCCTCTTTTAATCAGCTTATTAAAAAGAAACATTTTTAACAGCCAAAATAGTTTCAAAAATGGTAATTATTAGAAAAGCATTAGAAGGTTGATGGTGGAGGAAGGAAAAGGTTGGTCATGCACTGAAATTAAAAAGCTTTCTGGATGCTTTAGGCAGACCCAGTGGTCTCAAGAAAGGGAGACTGTATCTATGTGGCCAGGTTCAATGCTGTCCTTGTATAAAACAATGGCTGTCTTTTCTAGATCCCTTGTTTTCTCGTCATGCCTTCTTTCTTCCTGTTCTTTTTTTCTCTACCATCCTTTAGTTATTGCTAACAGTATTTTTCCACCATTCTTTTTTCTCTTCCTGTGTTTTGTTCAGTGGCTTTGGTTCTTCTATTTTCTTTCTTCTAATAAAAAGACTTTTCCCACTCTTTGTTTCTCAAACATGTTCAAGCTTTAGAAGCTGACTTCTAATATGGAAAAAGAAAATCCATAGAGGTTGGCTTCTCAGCAATTTTTCTAGCACTTTCATTCTGTCCTGTGTCATAGAAATGTTTCTCCAAATGGTTGTTAAATTCTATTCCAACATGGATTAAAATATGAAAAGCCATATCCAAAGGTGAGCTCCTGGTTTTACTGATAGGGTTAAGGAAACACAATTCTCTAAGAGACATTAAGAGAAATAGAAATTAATGTAGGCACTCGATAAACACATGATAGAAGGAGATTGGGAAAAAAATGAAAACAAAGAATGCCAAGGTGACGATGGAAATCGACACACAGGAGATAACTCTCACTTTATTAGGGACAAAAGCAGAGCAGACAGCATTGCTTGAACCCAGGGACAAAACCCCAAACCACACAGGGATGCCCTGCGTTTCTGATGCCACAGGAGAGATTCCCCAGCTGAGAGGTATATAAATCCAAGGGGAATGAGTGAGGAATACTCTAACAATTTCCTTCCTCCTGCCCTCTACCTTCCCACCATGCCTTCACTCAGAAAGATGTCAGCCAAACAGCCTGTGGGGGTCAAAGTCCCGCCACAAGAAGGAGCAGGGGAAGGAGAGGTTGAGTCAGAGGATTGGTCATGGTCGGCTTGCATGCATTGGCATTTCTGCATTAAAAGGAACAATATTATTCTATTTTGTTTTCACTTTTGTCTCCTATATGTGTGTACACTTTGTCAATGTCTGAGTTCAGCGAGAGCTCACATATCTAAGAGACACAAATCTGAACTATTTGGAAATTCCAATTTCTCCAGTCCTCAAAACAGCTGTAAGCTACCCTAAGACAATGGAGGTTCACAAATGCCTATGCATATACACAAAAGGTGCCCCCCACAAGTGTGCCAATTGAAGGGTATGGGAGGCTAGGAAAGGAGACCTGTGTAGCTATCACCTTGATTTAGTCCCCAAGTCACATACTTTTGCCACAATAAATCCTTATGATTATGGGAGACAAATATGCTATCTCTAACATTCCAACATTCTAACAACGATTGTTGATTTAAAAGGCAGCTTTAACCCTGGACAAAATTTTAGAAAATCCACAATTATATTTCATTCCAAATTTTAAAAATTCCATTCAGGAGGAAAGCAGAACAGGGAGGAATTGGATTCTCATGTATTTTCTCTTCACCCCAGTGAGCTTAAAACAGTCCCATACTCTCAAAACATGGTCAAAATGGTTCTGACAATGAATGCATCAAGTGTCAATAATATACATACTATATTATCACATTGTTTCTTAATCTCTCTCTATATATATTAAAAAATAAACTATCCCAAAAAGAATGCAATCTTATTTACTGCTGAAACACCCTGGGTATTTAGTTAATATTTGGGGATAAGTAAACATTGGACTCATGATTCTGTTAGATATCCAAGCAGTTAGATGAATTTTGTTAGCCTTAATTCATAAATATACTTCTTTCTTTTAGTTGAGGCTATTAGAATTTTTTTCCTGGACTATTTGAATTGCCCAAGCTCTCCATCTCTTTTCATATAAAACACCTTGTATATTAATTTCACTTCATAGCTGTGTCTCGGTCCTGGATGTTTATCCTTCAGCACTGAGAATGTAAAATTTCTGTTAAGTGATGCAGTTGGTGACACTTTTGCTATGGCTTCCCTGACACTTAATGCATAGAAAACACAGTATCTCATCATAAAAAATATGTTTTCTTGTAATACCAAAAGTGAAACCCAAAGCCCTACAAAACTGTGCCCTCTTGCATTTAATTTATGTCCTGCTATTCTATATACTGCATTCAAGTAAAATAAAATGTCTTTTTCCCCCTGAATATATCAGTCCTTTCTATGATCCTGATTCTTAGTATATATGGTTACCTCTGGAAAAAAAAAGTAGTTTTTCTTTTCTTCATTGGAGAAATTATGGTTTTTCTCAAACCAAGCTCACCTTCTTTTTTACAACACTGTTCCCATAGCCTCTTAACAAAATTAACTGTCTCCTTGGCTCGCCTCTGACCCTACTGCATGACCTATCTTATAAGTGTAGGCCATAGGCCACCCACTGGACTACCAATTCTTGTAGGGCATGGAACAAATTCTATCTATCACTATATCATTATAGCCTACCATTTTCCCAAAATTTCTTGAATGAATACAAAAATAAGTCAGTAAATTTAAACCCTTGAAAGGTTATAGTTATTTTTCGCTTGTCTTATCTTCTCAAAGGGAATTAAAACTCAGGCACATAAATACTGACTCTAAGGGAAAAGAAAGGAAGACAATGCAATGAACTTGAGAAGTTTCATGCAAACATAATCCTCTGGCCTTTGTAATTCTATTCCTTCCTTTTTTCACTACACAACTGTTTAAAAACAAACAAAACAGTAGGCCAAAATGTACATGTGTGCATTGTTGCTTTACTAAGTCCCATAGAAAGAGCAAATCAAAGAATATTAGGATGGTGGGAAATGTCAGAAGTCATCCATTTCAAATCGTTCACTTCTCCATGAGTAAAATCTCTGAGTCAAATATGTTTGACTTGCTTACATTGAGCCAGGGAATAAGTAGTAGAGCCATAATTCAAGTTTTCTATACAAAGACAGGCTCTTTCATCAGACCATATTTCTCTTACATATTTTGTTAGTTCCCAGAATTTAAAACACATTCTTATTCTTCCTGCCGTTATTTTTCTTTCTAGCTTTTCAAATACTCTGTATATACCCAGATAGAATTTGACAATATATCACTGACCGAATGTATTTCGGAGAAACATGAACATAAGGAGATATTAAAAATAAGTTCTGCATCTATGAAATTTCGCATCTTTAAAATGTGAGGCATACAATTGTGTTATAGGCATATAACAGGAGACTCCAACACTTAAATCCATATAATTTAAAACCTGGATACCTTTTGTTCAGAGCACTGTTATTTTCATTGTTATGTTTTAACGTGAATGACTATAGCAGGCAAATGCCAGTATTCACAGCCCAGTCCTAGTGTGTCTGAGAAAATTATGCCAAGCATGCAGTGCCATCTGGTCCTGTAGAGATGCCATCCCTCCATTTCTCAGCTCTGTGATAAACAACCCAATGGCACATCATTCTCTTAGTTTCACAAGCACCTCGGGCAAGAGAGGAGGGGATGTGGTCCTTCTATTTCACATGTAAAGTGAGGCATATGGCAGGACAGGAATGGGAGATGGGATACATGAACCCTTGGACCAGTGATAAATGATTGGGCATCTCTAAACGTCAGAAACACCCACAGGATAGAAAGATTTTTCTCATACTTTACAAATGTCCTGATCATAGTGATGCTGGGGACATAATGAAGTACAGAAGAGGGATGAAGCTCATTCCAGGTCATTTTCAGACTGATATCAGCTTATCTAGCCCTGTTTTTGTAACTGTGTTCATCTTCCCATTCATGAAGAAAGTCTCAAGAATGGATACATGTGTAAAAACTAAGCATGTAGAGTTACACATAACAATTCAGTGTGAACAATCTATGTAGGGCTTATATCCCATTTTCACCTGGCAACAAAACTGAGATCATGAAATACTGATATTGATGAAATAATATAAAAATTGAGAGAATTATGAGTCTGGAAATAACTATTGTCATATTTAAATTGCTACTATTAATGTCCTCCTCCATATATTAAGCTACCATCTGCTTGTCCAAAATCAGGGACAGAAATCAGACTATTGTATTTGTCAAATGGGGGCTGCTACACACACACACACACACACACACACACACACACACACACACACACACTCACTCATTCACACACATGCACACATTCAGGCTAGCTAGAACTTTTTCAATATTCATTTGATACACAAATTCCTGGGTTTTTTAAAATGCATGTTGTTAGAACATAATGTCATCACCAAAACACCTAATAGCCAGGTTGAAGAAATTCCCTAAGCATGTTAATATATCAAGAAATATGTTGCTAATGTGAGAATGAAAGTTCTACAAATAAGATATTGAAAAATATAATTATAAATATAAAATGAACATGTTGCAGAAGTAGAGTTGGCTTAAGTGTGTCCTCAGGGGAAAATGGTTTCTGTGTATAGAAACCAGAAAGAAATATGACCTCTCCTGGAAATGAGTATGAGACCCAGAAGATAGAAAATTAGTAATTTAAGCCAATTTCTGAATTTTGACTATTAAGAGTACAGGTAAACCTAAATGATCATAATGTCTGTTAAGAGTTATTTTTCAGACCCAGTTGAATCAAGTGAGGCAGACAGGTCCATGTTGCTGACTTCCTACCTCTGGCTGTGCTTAGAACAGCCTGTACTCCTCTTAGTCCACCTAACAGGAAGATATGAGCTTACACAGGCCAGCAGAGAAATCCCAGGAGAGTAACACGAAGGATGAATGCCTTAGAACTTATTTTTAGGTATTTTGTGCCAGGTCCTATTCTACAGCATGGGGAAAGTTGGGAATGGCTTCAGAAAGAAGACATGGTGTTGGTCACCACTGGCATCTTGAAGGATCCGTGGTGTTTCTTTTTATAGCTAGGACAGGAGAAAGGGATTTTCTAAGTGAAATCTGAACAAGAATCAGACAAAGTCAACCTCTTGGTCCATTTGACAAAATCAGTTTGATTTAATAAAATGCCTAAGTCTATACCCACTATGACATTCAAACTACCACACAGCTTATGGAAGGAAAGAGTTTATTTCTGTCCAAGAGAGGTCTCATCATAGCAGGAAAAGCATGGCAGGAGCAGACAGCTGGGTGTCACATCTCTTCATCAGCAGGGAGGAAGGAGAGCAAGTGAGTCCAGCTCTGAGGTGTATTTGGGGCAGATGTGAAATCCAGTCCAAAGGTGTGAAATCCAGTCCAAAGGTGTGGACAGAACAGTTTGAGGTTTGGCTGTTCCTGCTTATGGTTTTGGCTGCTGGTGGTCTCTCTCTGCTTGAATCTGTGACATGGAGCCAAATTCTTTGGCCATTGATGGAACTTCCCCTGATAAGCTTGGAATAAATCACTTTCTCCCATTAAAAAAATCAACTTGATTTGAATAGAAACTCAGAAAAGGAGATAAGGCTGAGTCCTATGTCTTGTTTCTTTCCCATACATCTACTTTTGATCTCTGTCTTTCCCTACCCACCTTGCCTCCCTGGAATGTCTTTGAGAAAGAAGCCAGGCCAAAGATGACTGTAATTTTGTGCACAGGCTGAAAACCTGAGGGCTTGGGTGTTCTTCAGAATGATACAACCCCTTGTCACGCCTTACAATTGATTAATTTGAATGAGTCTGTTGATATTGTGGAGAATCTGGGGATGTATAAATCCATAGTGTATCCAAGATAATATCCACAATTTTGAAATTCACAGTTTACTTGTGTCTATGTATCTGATATTCTTTTTACCTTGGAAGCAAAATGATAAGGTACATTTCCTACCTAGTGCTATGAGTTACTGGCTCCTAGCAAATAGTAGTTTTGTTGTTGTTATTCATTCTTTTTGTTGTTGTTGTTGTTATTGTTGTTTTCATTTCTTTTCAATACAAACTTGCATCTTTGGGCATGTCCTGACAACAGAAAACAACACCAACAGAAGAGAAAACCCAAAAGAGTTTTAAAAAAGAAAAAGAAAAAAAAGAAAGAAAAGAAAAGAAAGAAAAAAGCTCCCAAAAGAGGCTCTTCTCCCTCGCCCCCCCCACACCCCATGCAAATTGGCACACCACAGGACAGCAGCAGGTTTACAGAATGTAATATACAAACCACCATTTGTAATATATCAGAATATATAATAAATAGGATATTGTTCATTTTTGTCCAAAGACCTGTGGATAAATTTCTCAGTGCATACTTGCAGGGCTTTGGACATCTTGAGGTCCTGCTTTCAATCTCTTGCAAACATCCTCTTTTTCATTCTCTCTCTCTCTCTCTCTCTCTCTCTCTCTCAATCTCTCTCTCATCTTTTTTTCCTAAAACTTTTGTTTTTAAGTTTTGTACATATTTTAAAAAGAATTTACAGGGCCGAGCATGATGGTGGATGAGTAGTAGCCTCGCCAGGACTCTCTCTGAAAAGGTTTGATTTTCCAGCTGGGATCCAAACCCCAGACACCAGCCGGCCCTGAACCCAAGACTACCCTCTCCCCAGCACCGGCACCAGCCGGGACAGGGTTCCCCAGAAGCTTCCTGCTCCACAGAGGAACAGAGAGCCACCCCTCCCCCACCCCAAGCTCCTGTCATCATCATTGTCTTCTTGAAGGTGCTTCCTGAGCCCTGCCAGCTGAGCACCTCTCCCTCCCAGGGCCCCCTCCCTCCAGCGCAGGATCCTTGGGCAGACTTCTCTCCA